>CM031940.1:59946303-60192420 GCA_018703725.1 Brassica juncea
GTCAACGACAGTTATATTGGTTGTTTAAAATAAATCCCTGAGCTCCAGTGGTCATGTGTCCGGCGTCTGAAACAACATTATATCACAAAATCTATATGCGTCTGGATCAACATTTATGTAGTTATGATTAGTTGATATTTTACACCAAAAATATTATGCCTTCAGCCACTACAAATTTCATTGATGGAAACGATTCCTTTAAAGTAGCTTTAGATACGGTTAGGTTTATTCAGAACGGGAAGTTTGTGAAAAATAAAATGAAAATTGTTTGCGAAGGCTTTTTCTGCGATTTATAACTGTTTCACTTATTCATTTTACTCTCTCCTGAATTCACGTTCCATGTTTCTTCCATTCTGAAATGAGTCAAATGTCTGGAGCAGACTATTAGAAACAAATGATTTTCTGCGATGAATATATTCAATCTGTATGAAGGCTTTGTTCTGCGATGTTTAAGGTTTAAGCCTACTGATAAGCGCTGCTCTGGAAAACTGGTAAGTGACATCGATTAATATCATCTCGGTTTTCTTTAAACCAAACTCTTTTGTATTGTCATGCAAATATATAGTTAGACACATGTGCTAAACTAATTTTCAGAATTTGCAAAAAAGCAAAAAGTCAAATTGAAGCTAATTTGTAAAAAATCAGGAAACGTCTAGAATGACATCTAACTTATCAAAGGCAGTTTGGTCAAATTTACGGAAGACATTTGAAGGCTAACTTATCAAATTACGGCAATCCATTTTTCGTTTCCTAATACATAACACTATTTTAAAACATGTTGGACATGTTTATTTATTCGAAAGTCATATTTTACAACAAATCAGTGAAAAACAATGAAAACTATGGAGATATGAATTATATTCGAGCAAACCATATTAAAATACAAAACTGAACAAAACAAATACTATTACAAAGAAAATAAAATTACAGTAAATTTATAACTTCGTGGGTAAAAACTATAATTAAAAAATTCACAATTATAATATTTAATTCTATCATTATTAAAATTATATTCTGTTTTAAATATAGTATTTATATACGAGGAAGAACTGAAAAGATATAAAATTGGAGAAAATAAATCATGTTTGTGAAAATAAAAGAATAAGTTAATTATAAATAAATGCAGTTAATCTTTGTTTTTTCTGGTGCAAAACATCAAAACTATAATATATAATTCTGACATTATTGATACTATATTCGATTTTAATTATAGCATCTCATATCTGGAAAGAATACAAAATTAGGGAAAATAATGTTTGTGAAAAATAAAATATTTAATCATAATTTAGTTCTGTTAATCTTTATTTTTCTATTCTGAATGTACAATTTGATATTAGAAACAACTAATTTTAAAATAATAATATTTTAAAATTGTTTTATAATTTATCTTTAACTTATATAGCCACACTATATATATGTATAGATTCAACTATAAATAATACAATAGTTTTAACTGCACTAAATATTCTGAAAACTAAATTAAAATTTTGTAAAAATTATTTTAGAGACAATCTCTAGATATTTAACTGCTAGGCAAGTTTTAGTAGAATATTATACAACACTATTTTACAATAAACATAAAATAAAAAATGATTACACATTATCTAATAATTGACCTAGTTTGACTAATTCTTTTACTATTTACAACTTCAGTGGTTCTAAAAATTCAAATATCCTAATGCAATAATTTGAAATGCATCAATACTAACAACCATCCGAATACGTAACAATCCACATCAATTAATACAATACTATGCTAAGATTTTTTTTCATTCTTGAAATATTAAACTCTTTTATCATTCCAAAGTTAAACAAGAAAATTAAAAATTATATATTTTTCATAGTGGTATTCAAAAGAATTGGATGATAAAGTTCATATTATTTCCACGAATAATTGGGTAGTTGAAGGTCTTAATAATATTGGCGATTTGATTTAAGTAAAAGAATTCAAAACAATTCACTGGTTATTAGATGGTGAAAGACACAAGTGAGGCCCTAGTTTATTTCGAAAAACGGTACCAGGTTTTTGTTTTGTAAAATTAAATGCAAATCGTAAACAGAAATATACAATTGGTGACAAATAGAGGATTTTCAAAAAAAAAAAGTGGTTGAAAATCACACATTAATCACAATTAGTAATCTGATATTTAAATATAATATAATGAAAAGTTAACCTTTCTTTCATTTGTCTATGTGAATTTAAGATTAAGTTTAGAAAAGGTTGACTCCTATAGAAATAATATGTAACTAGATTTTGACCCACACTTTTAAAGCGTGCATATTTTTTGTTAACTATTTTGAAAAAATTACATGAATTCACAATTTTTATTATAAAATAATTAATTTAAAGTTATTTAATAATGTTTGAGTTGTAATTAGTGTTTTCAAACTCGACATAGATATATGGTCAAACCAGTAAACTCGACGACCCATATATATTTGTACATAGCATTTGTTTACATTCATAATTTCTTCGTGTTATTAGTTTTCTAAATTTATATATATGAGAAACAAAATAGTATAATTTGTCAATTTTTTTGTAAATATTTTGCTGATGAATATAATTTTGTTCTTATGAATTCTTAAAAATTTTATTGATATGTTAAGTTATAGGATTTTATCAACATTAATAGACTGTTTGCTAAAATATTTGTTTACATTATTCTGGTATTTTTAACATATTTATAATCCTATTAGATTTTAATTTTAAGAACACTAATTTTTTTCGACATAATTTGTGATCAACCAAACGAATTGGATATATGTGACAATTAAATCTAATTGAAATGAATTAAGAGTGTGAGATTGATTTTTAAAAACATTATTAACTAAACAATACTAAAAATTGTACATGATCTCAAAATCACAAATCTATAAAACATCATTACATGTAGAGGGTGTTATTGGTTTATATATTTTAATGGATTTGACAATACAAATCAAATCAAGTGTTATTGGTTACGTGATTTTAGAATCTATATTCAAATTCATTGTTATTGGTTATATGATTTTAAAATCTATATTCAAATCTATTGTTATTGGTTTTGTGATTTCAAAATAGATTTTAAAATCAGGTGTTATTCAATAATAATAATTTGTTTAAAGATTTGATTTAAAATTGAATTTGAATGGATTTATTAGTGATTTTAAGTTAAAAATACAAAGGAGCAAATATTGTCTTGAACCATGTTATTTTGATAGATTTTTATTATTTGGTTCTCCTAATATCTTTTCGGCACCAATTCGCATACGTTATAACAAGCACTCACAAAGATATGAGACTTTTGTTAAACGGTAGTGCTTGAAAGTTTTCCATTTAAAAACATCAAGCACTTGCGTGTGCTGATTTACATAATTTTCTTCGTCGAACCGATACTTTTCCAGAAGAAAAAAATTATGATGACGTAGAAGAACTTGAAGAAATGAATAACAATGGTGAAGAGATTCTTGTAATTCAAGATAAAAAAAAGAGAACATGCCAATCAAGTGAGAGCGACAATAGCTACAAATATGTGAACAGTTTTATGTTATCATGATATACAAAATATTAAAACAAATATTGTAGTTTTTATATTTCTTTTATTACAAAACTGAACTTACTGCAAATCTATTTGACTGATTTATGATAATCCAGTTATTTTTATTTACAATCTATAACATTGATTCTGAAATATGCTTAGCTTATTTAAAATTATCAAAAAAATCTAAATCCAAAAAAGAATCCTAGATTCATTAAAATACTACAACCAATAACCTCCACGTAATAACATTGGATGTATTTAAGATATTTGAAATAAACTAACCAAATATAAATTAGATTAAACAATTGGGCTGTATCTACTTTATTAATTCAGAAGTACACATATAAAATACCCCTAAGTTTTCACTTCTATTACAATGGTATGCCACTGAAGTAATTAAATGAACCTATATTTAAGTAATCATTGTCTTTTCCTATTTATTAAACAATTTCCTAAATCAATTTTAACTTAATTTTTGTATTTAATATATTTCCTAAAATAAATTAGCTGATTTTTAGGAATATTGATATTTAAAATCAATTTTAACAATATATTAAACTTGGATAACATTACCATTAATTATTTTGAAAAAAAATCAAATTTAAATTTGATATTAAACAATATTATGAATATTCCTAAAATATATGTTTAACTTACCATTAATTATTTTGAAAAATAAAATCTATATATGCTAAGATTTTAAATATATTTAAACTACTTATAGAACAAGATGAAATATTTGTAACTGAATATTATTTTAATATAATTAAATCCCACCTAAGATTATATATTTTTCAAGAATTTCTAGAATATATGTTTATCCATTTCAACAAGAAAATTCAATACTGAAATTTAAATATCTTTGAATTACTTGTAAAACAATATTTATAACCAAATATTTTTTTCTAATGTATTAAATCTTACCATATTATCATATCTGATCAAAATATTTAAATTCTTTTTACATTTGACAAACAATTTCATGTTACAAGAAATATTACTCAAACTATCAATAGATCAATATTAATTTGTCAAAAGTTTAATAACGGACACGGATTACTATTTTTACAGTACACAAACTATTTGATCGTTGTGTTTATAAAAATTTAGAAATATGATATTTAAAAATATAAACCGATAGATATTTAAATAATATTCATTTATATATAAAAAATGAAAATAAGTACCCGTCCGATCGGACGGGTCCAGCTCTAGTAGCATTTTATTTAACAATTTATAATGTATTGATCTAAATGGCCCAAGCCATATTGTATTAATCTGTAAACGTAACATTAGCTCATTACAAGTGAAGCCCTATAACACAAAAAAAAAAAACAGAACAATTTTGTTTTTAACTCTTCAAAAATATATTTCTCCTCAAAAGTCTACATTTTATCTTTACTGTCGAACCAGTTTCTCAGATCTCTTCAGGTATATCTTCTTTTTTTTTTTTTTTTGAAACATTAAACAAATCAGACACGTCGAACCCATGACCTATTGAGCCTATTTGCGTGCTCAAACCCACTGGACTACGACTCATCTTCTTCAGGTATATCTTCTATCTTCTTTTTTCTGCATGTCGAGTAACTTCTTTTTCATTTCGAACTTTTTTTTTGCATGTCGGATAACGTCTTGGTTGAATCCAATCTGAACAATGTGCATCTTAGTCATACCTCTATGATGAGTCTGAAAAATCTTCGATGAAAATCAAATATTGTTCTTATTTTTTTTCCTGTCAAAACATCATCGAAGACAAAAGAAGTAAGGAGGAATAAAAAATAATTATAATATAACTATTTTCGATAATAAAATTCAGATATATATATATATATATATATATATATTTGTATTCTTTTTTTTGTCATCATATAAATTTGTATTCATTTCAAAGATTTTTTGTATTCATTTGTTTCAGACTACTTATGTGTTTACTCCTATTGTAGATCTTAGCCAAGCGGTTGAAGTATTAGCTACCTGATGTGTCTGAAGCATCTATGGAAAAAAAGATAAGTTTGATTTTTTAAGGTCGAATAGAAATATAATCAAAGTTGGAGTGAAGCGTCTATCACTACAAACCATTGAAGGTTTGGATTTAAATCATTTCCTTTCTAGTATATTGTTAGTTCATATTCACTTCTTCATATACGATAACTTTCTTATCTGATAAAAAATGGGAATGTCAAACACTTTCACAATTATGATGGAGTAAAGTAAACATAATTGACAATTTTATTTGTTCACTATATGTTTCTTTTCCATGTTCTCATTTGAGTTTCTCTTCTATTACTGTTTTATAGGTGTGTAACTGGATAAAGAACTTCAATAAGATAAGTTACTTTTAGAATCTTAAATTCAATGGTCATACATATTTTTTTAAAAAAGGACCTGTGGTTAAGATATTGTCTCTTCCTTATACATTTCTTTTACTTCTTTGTTACGTTCCTTTGTTATTTTACATAGTTGTATATTGTTAGTAATGTCACTGAATATATAAAGTTAGTTACCTTCAGAGTGGCCCCTTTCTCGTTGTTAGTAAAATTGATTTTTAATTTCTAATGAGAATTGTACTCAATGTTCTTTAAGATAAAATATAGGACATTTGTCCATTTCGAATGTTTATATGAGCATGGGAAAACAAAGATAAGTACTCCTAAATCTCTGTTTTGATATAAAAATATGTTACTTACCTTCAGACTGGCCTCTTTCTCTGTTCTGAAAAACAGATCGTACAGATTCCGGTAGCTATTATTGGCTCTGTTTGAAGCACAAGCTTTTTTGAACTACTAACTTTTAACTTACGTATTCATCAGATAAGTATCTTTTTAGCATATTTATTCTACATTCTACTTTGATAAATAGTTGTTATAGACTTATAGATACAATTTTTAAAGGATGTCTTCACTTGCTTATACAGGAAAATATGCAATAATGATCAAATACAAAGTACTATATGATACTACAAATGGCAGCAACAGAAGCTAACAAAAAGTAAGTAATAATTGAAAGGCTTACATATTTTTAGATATGTATTTGATTGATAATCTAAAGAATGAAACAATACTGATTGATAAAGAAGAGATCTATGCTTACCTTTTTGTCTGCCAAGGTGGGGATTACTTTCACTTGAATACACCAACTGTTGAATGGTTTCACGTCAGGAAGGTAAGCGCTTTCTGTGTAGGCTTCATTTTCTCTGTTAAAAAGCTTATAATGGTAGTAGACATCGCTTCATTACCTACATTAGTATATATAGGAAAAGATAAGTACGTAACATAAGTAATAAGAATATGCCTTGCGGATATTGGTTAAGTTAATTAGGAAAATAGAAGATTTGAATTAAATAAGATATCGAGTTAATCGTCTTCTCTAAATCGTTGAGGTAGTTGAAATTTGAATGTGTTGAAATTCAAAAGGGAGAAAATATACTATTTAAGATCCTATTTTCAATTTTTCGAGTTTTTTCTTATTTTTAGTTAGAAATTTACAAATTTAGTGGTTTTCCTATTTTAGTTAGCTATATATTCGCATTTATACATCAGATCATTAATACTCCAGTTATTTTTGCACCTGATATTATGGTAACTATAAGCCTTGAGAATTCAAGTCAATGTAAGTTAGAAAAATATTGGATTTGAAACTAAATAAAATATATTGCAATCTAAAATCAATGAATTGATTTGATTTAAAATTTTGAAGTTTCAAAATGGGGATAAGAAGCTTTTAATTTTTAGTTTAAAAGGCACAAATTATTTCTTGGATGAGCTTGCAAATGGACTCTATAATACTTGACCAGATTGGATTTAAGCGGCTAATATAAACTAAAATGAAAATTTATGGTTTTGTATATATAAAGAAAATATATAAGTTACTAAATACACTTCTTGCTGCAGGTTGTATTATGGATTTGTTATTGTTGAATTGTGAGAGTTTTTTTTTTTTTTTTTTTTTTTGAATTGTGAGAGTTCATGGAGACTTTTTGTTTCAAAGGATTATAGGTCTGATGCTGTTTATGAAATATATATACATATATAAATAATATCATATAGTTTATAAGCAATGAAAAATCAGTGGGTGTTACTTCACTATGTATAATACGAATAATATGAAAGTCCAAACGACTTTTACAATACTAGCGGTACATATTTTAAAAAGAATCACATCAATCACAAGTTTGTAAACATAGAAAGGTTTAGGAAGTATTAAATGTCGGGCTTGAAAAATGGGAATTAAAAATGAAAGTTTGTTATAATACAATTTATTACATATGATGAGAATAATTAAAATCTTTATATATAAAGTTCACTTTGCTCCCTCCTTAGCTATGCCACACGGGATGTCAGGTCAAAAATTTGTGTATCCTGCATCTGACACGTGTACATAGTGTTTTGGACTATTAATCTCTGCTTATGTATGCAGCCCGTCAGTCCAAATCGCGAAAACCCTAAATCTAATGAAGCAAAGCAACGTAGATCGTCTCTCTCCTTCCTTCTGCTGCGCTTGGCAACGTATGAGCTTCTTCTAAATCTCTAAACGGTTCGAGTTGTGGCTTCTCCCAGTTAACTTCCCATTAATTTAATCGCCAATGTATTGTTTACGGGTGTTCTTGGGTATAAATAAGTCAGTATTACGCATCTCCAAATCATCTTCTTTTCATATTTCTTATCATTCCATTTCCTCACATTCATATTAATCCAGAAACTTCCACAGATTAGAATGGAAAAGTCTGTTATCCTCCTCGCTGACTTGAAAGTCGGGCATTGTAGTCAGAGTTCGTCAGATACGGCAAAGTTTCTCCCTTTAAGCATGTAGTCTTGGTTTACTTCCATTCTCTATTAATGGATTCTTGCCTCAGATTTTGTGTTGAGCGTACGTTCTCTCCATCTCCTTTTTAATTTTCATTGTAGAATTTCCCAGAAATTATTGAGATTTTTAATTTCAAGTGTCTCTCTGCAAATGATAAGTTCTGAGAAAAGAAATGAACTCTGTGAGAATATTCATGTGATCCAAGTAAAAAAGTCTCCACCTTTTTCAATTGTCCTTAGTTTTGACTTCAGTCAACCCTTTGTGTATGTTCCTGCAGATAAGAGCAGTAGCCTTTACGACCTTCATCTTTCGAGTGTTCAATCATCATCATCATCGGCAGCTCATAAGAGAAAGAAGATATACTTAGCAAAGCGATCGTCAAGAGATTTACCTTCAACGAACTCAGACGTGCAACCAGAAACTTCGGATCAAACTCTGTTATACGAGAAGGCGATTTCTGTTCTGCTCTAGAGGTTTGATCGATGAGACTACTCTATAGCTCCAACTAAATCCATCACAGGTATTGTAGTTCCTGTCAAGTGTCTTAACCCTGATGGATTTCAAGGTCACCGAGAATGTCTGGTACACACAACACTGTCCTTATTATTATGTCATCTAATCTCAAGTTTCCATGATTTGATTCTCTGACCTGTTTGTGACATTTGTTAGAGATCAACTACTTGGTGCAGTTAAGTCACCCTAACTTAGTTAAACTGATTGGTTATTGCTTGGAAGATGAACGACGGCTTCTTTTGTACGAGTTTATGCATAAGGAGTCTTGAGGATCATCTGTTCACAAGTGATTTCATAAATCCAGATTTAATTGAAACTATCAGGTGATTGTTTGTTTTTATGTTTTAAAAGTGTTGAAGCAGATGATGTGCAGTTAAAGACATCACGCAGAGATTTGGTGCTTTGCTGTCAGCAATCGTGGTGACTTTCTTTACAGGATCCGCTCCATGCGACGCTGGGATCGTACTGAAGAACCGTTCTTCCTCTAGGTAATGACCCACTTCTTGAAGTTAATCCATTAAATTTTGCATAAAGATCCAGAATCAAAAAATAATAATAGATGCAGAACGGGATCACGTGAAATTTGAGGAAATTCTTAACTGTATATAATAGTTCTTTTTTTCCCTTATTTTGGTTCTTAACACACGTTAAGGTTTCTCTTGATGCAGCTAAAGAGCTTGCATTTTCTTCATACGACCCTGTTTAAGTCATATACACCTTCTAAGATCTTGCTCGACTTGGTATAAACCCTCTTTCTGAAGTCTCCGTGCTGTCTTAATGGACTTAGAATGGTACTGACTCGGTTCTTTTTATTACAATCTATGACTAAAATAGAAAACTATCAGACTTTGGTTTAGTGAGGGACTGTCCAAATGGATAAACAAGCTCTGTTATTACAAGAGTCATGGGTACATTTGGCTATGCGGCTCCTGAGTATGTGTCAACAGGTACATTCTCTAAATTCTCATATACCAAACTGGTTTTATTGTGCATTTTCAAGAGTAGCCAAAGAAGCAAACATATATGATTATATATTTTTGTGTGATTCTCAGATCGGGATGCTCGCAGATTCTCGAGAAAGAGTGGGATTGATAAATTATGTTTGAGAAAACATAAAAGAGCTAAGTCGCTATCTTACAAAGTGAAGATGCAAATATATATATAGAAAAAGGAGAGTTTTTTTTCTTTTACTGTAAAGATTGTTTTTTTTTTGGAAATAATATTAACACTTTGTATTATTGCTAAGCAGAAACTATTTAAATTTTAGTTAACATTTAGAAATGTATATCTTACCCTCAGTTGAATATAACAAGAACTTCCACTATTTTATTTTATTTTTATTTTTAATATATTATATGGTTAATTACATTTATATGTATTTAAAAAAGGTAAGAGTGTGATAGGTACCATGCATTTACGTCAATACATTTTGAAAGAAAAACATACAGTAGCCTTACACTAAACACCAACACCATGTTTTTTTTCTCAAATCACTATGTTATTTCTATAGAAAAGGGTACAAATAATAAGCTATGTTTTGACTTGAAGACAGTTTAAGGGAAAAAAAATGTTTTGACCAAAAGATAAATAATTAGATATGTAGGCACACGTAAACACACATAGTTAAAAAACCAGAGAAATGCTTTGGTTTAAATGTTAACTAATTCATTAACTAAACTAATTGGTTAAATAAACCAGGTCATTACAGTTTTATAAAAAACAGAAAATGCTTCTATTTAATTTTTTTTCTCTTTGAGAAAGTTTCAGTTCAAAATTTAACTAATTCATTAACTAAATCAATTAGTTAAACAAATTGGGCTAAGTCAATTTTATTGGTGTTATATAATCATAAAATTTTGAAAATTTTAAATATTTTTATTAAAAACAGATTTTTAATTTATTAATTCGCCCGCCCGCCCGTAGGGCGGGTTTATCCTAGTTTAATAAAAAGCATAGATTTTAAATAAAGCAATGACATTGCATTGTAAATACTGTTGAAATAGAAGGGCACCTAAAAAAAGGTCTTATGTTTTAATAGTATTGATCATGAAAAATAAGAAAAGCCTCTAACATGCTTCTACTCTTCATCTCTGTGATGGACTTCCCAAAGTTAGGAAATAATTTTTCGAGTGAAAGGAAAGGGAGCAAATTGTTAGATGTTGACTTGAAAGAGTACACTACAGAACGATGTGTGGCATACTCTTTTTTCTTGTTCTTTCAAATATCTAGGTATACTAAGATATGACCATAAACCAATAGTAGCAATATTTAGAAGGAAAAAATTACAAAGATTTCAAGACAATTCCAGTTGGATAAAAGAAGGAAGAACATGGTTTAGTGGATTCAGTTTCAAAAGGGTCCATACATAAGTAAAACACTAATATAAACATCGTATATAAAATACATAATTGTAAGCATGTGATTTCTGTTTGGAGAAAAATCAATCTGCTGTATGGAGAAAATTTTACAAAAAGACTTCTACTTTTGGTAATAGCCGCAAACCGGATACATGAGAGCAAAATCCTTTTACTATTATTTGAGGAGCATTCTAAATAATAAACTTTTGTCTCATGTGTTATTAACAAAATTGCCATTATTTATGTGTCACCCCGAGAGTTCTCCTCATAGTCTTCAGAAAAGAATCATTTCTTGTCTAGACTAACTACATGTTATGACATTGCTCATTTAACTACCATAATATTGCATACTATAATTGATTCTGATGGATTGTGGATATATCTCTTATTTTGTCTTTCGATATCTACTATCATATTGATAACACATGATAAACACAATAGCTAATTGTTATTATGTTTGTTATATCTATTTACATATCATTGTTATATAAGAAAATAAAGTACGTAAGACATAAGAAAATAAAGTACATAAGATAATACTATGGAGAAATGTTATGTTACATTTGTATAATTTTAAACTATAGATATTAGTATGGTGCAATTTGTATATGACGTCAGTTTCGATGATAAATTTGTATGGTGCAATTTGTATATAAATTTGTATATGAATATTAGTCATATAATGCCTACCATATTTAATAGAAGCATTGATCATGGACTATGACGCTGCTGGAATCTGATATTTTGACTGATTGGACGATACAAATTACAAATTCCATTTAATTCCCTAACTTAAACACCAAGACTAAAATTAAGGAATCAACACGTCATAACACGTCAATCAGGTTGTATTCGAAAAGAGTTAGTTTACAAAGTTAATATTGTTTCCTTTATGTTGATTTACATTGAATATTACTTTCCATAATTTTAAAATTGGTAGCTAAAAGTTAGGGATTAACTTGATTTTATCTTGGCGAGAGAATTTTCGTTTCTCTCTAATTTTTTCATAGGCAAAACCCTAAAAGTGATCCCTATATATGTCATAGGATTGAAATTCATCGACATCACAAATTATTTTTGTCCTGATAAGATCGACTGAAGAACCTGACTAACATTGATGGGTTTTCCAAAATTATTTTTGAATCCAATGATGTTTCAGAAATCGATGCTTTCAGAAAGAGGTATATCATTTCGTCTAGTGAATTTGGTAAATAAGTGTGTTTAGTTTGGTAAGCTGATTCTTTGTTAATTCAATTTATAGGATTGCAAACCAGGAATTCTGAAGACACTTTTCACAACAGTTGTGGTTTTATTAGTCTTTTTTATTTGTTTCTTTATAATTTGTTTCTTTTATATTTTATTATTCTATTGCCTATGTTTCGTTTTGCTTTATATTCATAATTTATATTATGAAAGCAATAATTTTATTTTCTATGTTTTGTTTTATCTTAAATTCATAATAAATTTATATAAGTCATTGCTTACTCTTATAGATTTATTTCCATAAATTATACTTCGATTACACCGAACCAATTACACAAGTATTTAGAAAATAAAAAGATCACACTATATAAACATGCACAATTTCGTTAAATATTTCATTATATCTAATAATTTTGACAAAACCTTTATCTCTTTACATTATAATTTTTTTAATCCATCACTCCGCGCAGGGCGCATATTGCCACCTAGTAATAGAAGTAGAAGGCTAACCTCGAATAGTAGACAAAATGCACATATTATTTGTTTTTAAGGATAATCAAAGGAACTAAGCTATTTTGTAAGTATGAAACATGAGATTTATGACTGAAGATGTTTGAACTCGTAGCCTGATCTAAAAAGCAACATATAATTCAAAAGATTAAGAAATGGGTTAAGATAAATATTTATTGTTTGATTTTATGGATTCGTAAAACAATCCATTGAGTCTTCAAATAAAATCACTTACCTACTTTCAATTGCTAAAGAAGTATGAGAGCAATAGAACTATAGAAAAAAAATTGTGGCCTTCACATTGTGTTGAAAATTTGATTCAAAACGACGAGTTTCCGCTTGATCCGATGCGGAACTAAATTTCAATTCTTTTTAATGCAAAGTGGATGTGGAGCGAATGTAGAATTATCAAATGGGCCGTTCAGAGCCCATTTTGGCAGGACCAATTGGACCATCTCAGTTTTGGACAGTAATGGGCGGTTTATATTGGACAATGGTCCACAAAAACGTCCAAACCAATAAAGATTATGTCCAAACGGACAAGCGCATGGACACCCAATAATTTTTTAAGTAAAATTTTTCTTTGTAAATTGTTTATTTATGTTTAGTTAATTCATATTAATATTATTCACAATGATTTTTATACTTTTAACTTTATAAGAGTTGTAAATTATTTATTTGTATTAATTTAATATTTGTACTTAACTTAATTTAATAAACTCTGTAAATTATCATTTTATGTGACTCATTTTCTCTTACACTAAAACTACACATTGAAGAAGAAGAATCTATAAGCAAAACTTCAAATTAATCATACCACCGCACATTTCCAAATCGATTATTCATTCAAACTCAAACACAACAATAAAATACTTTTAACATATGACAAAACCAAAGTCTCAAACTAATATAAAATCAAAGTTTCAAACATGAAAAAGTCATAAACTCAAACATAACAAAGTCTTAAAGATAAACTCAAACATAACAAAGTCTCAGAGAACTCTTTTCTCTTCCTAAGAGGTAAACTCAATCTCATCACCAATTTCTTGAAAGCCACGGAACCAGTTCCTTGCACAGATCAAAGCTAAGAGAATCTAACCATCGATGAACCCTTCTTATGAGAACTCTCGATGAACCCTAGTTGTCGTCGTTGCTTCACCTTCAATCAAAGACGATTTGGGTTAAAGGGTTTCACTCAATAGGATATCGATAAAATTAAAGGATTTGAAACTTACGGACTTGGGTTACGGATGCGAAGACATCGTTTACGGATCTCAAAAGCACTGATGATAATTGAAAATCTGATAAGAAGGAAGAGAAAACATGTAAGGAAAGAGAGAAGAATAAATCAAGCAATGAAACGAAATCGCTATAAAATTACATGTGGAATTGATGATTGATGAACCCACAAACACAGATCAAGCAATGAAAAAGAAAATCTCAGAATCTAGAGCCGAGATGGCGGAGTAGTTTTCATTCATGCACTCGCAGCTTCTCGTTTCAGAATCCACAGCACATGATGGCGTCACACGGGAAAGAGATGGCGGAATAGTTTTCATTTTTCCCTCAAAATAAAAAAAACCCTAAACCTTTTAATGGTTTGGGCGGACCGAGCCCATTTGGGCAAAACCAAATTGTCCACGGGTGAAACCGGTTTTAAGCCCAATTGGACCATCTGTTATGTGGTCGTAACCATGGACCGCCCATCACAGTTTGGACTGGTTAAGCCCATCGGCGGCCCGACCATTTGACAGTTCTAAGCGAATGTGGTTTGTACATATATTACGGATGCCGGACAAATGTGGATCAACATATTTTGTATTGCAAAATATCCACCAATCCATAAAATTTAATGAAAATGCTTTTAACAAAGTTATTATTTATCTAATTTCTAAATATAAGTATTATATAATATATAGATATAATAATTAAAAATATTTATATTTCATAAATTATGCACTTAAATTATGTATAACTTATATTATTAAAGTATATTTTAATCAAAATATATAGAAATTAGAAATCAATACCATTAAAAGGGGATCATTCCCAAATTATACCCTTAATGAAATTTTAAAATTTTCCAAAAATACCATTACTATTTCAAAGAGAATTAAACATTCATTAATGGCATAGTTGTCATTTGTATTTTTGGACTTATATAACTTATGTTTTTGGGCTTATATAACTATAAACTATATACTCAAAGTATATATATTACATTGGGCTTATGGATTAATTTTCCCATCTAATTATTATTTCTAAGTCTCACAATTAGTTGATAAAAATATCAACGAATGTCACTTTTCCAATTAGTTATGTTGTCGTATGTTGCTCATCAAATTATATCATTAGCAACGTGTTACTATTATATGCGTGTACTTTGAGTATGACTACACACAACAAAAAACCCATGTGGCTAGCAATATTATTATGTAAATCTGAGTGAACATATAATTAAAAACTTCGTATGATTACATATATCATCATAGAATAACAAGTATTGACACAAAACTTACATAAATCACTTGGACTATACGAGCGTTCTAATAGTATTAAGATAATGGAGAATATTTTTAAACTTAAGTTTTTGAGGTTTTATCAAATCAATCAGTTCCTGATTTCGGGTTAAAACTGGATTTTTGAGTTTTTATCGGATTTTATCATATTTTTAATTAACAAATGTCTCATTGAATTTAAACTATATTATATATAGTTCGTCAATCTACATATGTTTTAGAGTTATCATCTATCAACCGGTATTGGATTGTAGGTTAGTAACAGGTTTCTGGATTTTAATAGGATTTTCGATTTTCAGTTAAATGATTTTTTCATTAAAATCAAACTAGAGTTGCCGGATCTACGAGTTTGACTACGAATCTGTGTGAATATGAAAACAATGTTTGAAACTCAAATATTATAATAAAATAATTTTTAAAATATTTGTCTTCAAATAAAAAGTTATAAATATTTATCAAAATAGTTAACAAAAAAAACGTACCCCGCTTAAAAAGCGCGGGTCAAAAATATAGTAATCTACTTATTATTACTCTCATATCTCAAGGATAATTCGCAAAGTCAAGTAAAACAGATATGAATATACTAAACTTTCGTTGTGAGTTATGTGGGTTAATATTTTTGGGTTTTAACTCACAGTAGGTGGATTGGGTCCGTTTTCAACACTACCTTCATACAACAGGAAAACGAGATAACGATCAGTCTCACCAATTTACAATGAGTCTATGAAGATAAGTATAGATCCAGGTCAGCACCTGAGTATTGGCTTAGGATTGAAACATAGTCAATCTAGTTGTACTGGTGATTCAGGCGAACAGAATAAGATTACCCTGCTGAATTGTCAACTAGGTCATGGCACCGGAATGGAAGGACCTGGCTCAACTTGCTTTTACAAATATTGGACAACACCCCGAACACAAACGGTCCCATTCCTGCTTTCTAGAGTGCGTGCAATTTTCCCATGTTCGAATCGGCCGGCGAGAAAAGCAGTGTTCGGTTGATCTAGGCGATGGTCCGAGCTTTAACCGCGTCAACCACATAACTGTGTAAAAACAAGTTGCAAAAAAACAAACGTCGAAGCTTCAATCGACAAGCTATACACAATCATCATCAGTTGTACGCATAGTCTTTCATACACTGCAACACAGATAGGCAAATACAGATTATCTCAGTTATATATATACACAAAGCTAATTTATTTTTAACCAAGCACCAATACAAAATACCTCAGATTTTAGTTGACATAGGCTCGATTTACCAAAAAACTCGTTATTTGATATTTTTCATCCTCAAATCAAGAACAAATATATAATTTGTACAAAAACATCAAGAAAAAAATAAAATTAAATGACAATCTCTATAATATTATTTGAGAAGTCAGTTTCCTATGTGTCGCGTTCACGTTAACTCTCACGATAGTTGTTTACATTGATACCCTTAAGTAATTAAAAATATTATATTTAAATACTATTATTGAATTTTTATTTAGTTTCCTTTATAAAATTTTCCAAATAACATATAATAAAAAGAAATGTTTATAAAGTTAAAAAACGAATTTAAAAACGAAATTATATGTATAAATAATAAGATTTCATTAAAAGGAAAGGTCACAAAATAGTAATATTCCATTTTAAAAAAAAATTGATAACAAATGTACTAATAAAATACTTTTTTACAATTATTTTTTCACAGATAATCTTGATATTATAAAAAGAAATAATATTTCTTATAAAAGAAAATTTTAAACAGTACAACAATATATTTTCAAAGTAATAGAAATATTTTTTATATATCTATCTATTGTTTTGGATGATTACATAAAATAATTAAGTAACATAAACTGATATATGTTTAGTTGACTAAAAATAGTTTATAATTAGTATTATTGAAATGTTATTTTTTCTTGTATTTAGTTGATTGTAATATTTTTCATTTACAGAAAAAAAAATTTAATAAATATTCATAAAATTATTTAGAAATTATAAAAATATTTTAATTTTTGTAAATATTGATATGTCTTCATGAGCTTCCAAAAAGTATCAGTTACTTATGTATGTAACTTCCAATAGATCATCACTTTATTTTCTAATATCTTTAAAATATAACATTTAATTTGATATATATTATGAAAATACATGCATATTTAATGATAAATAAAATTAATTTGACTTGGCTTTATTATAATAAAAATAATTATACTTCCATTTGAATTTAAAAGAATATATGTAACTCAATATACTCATCATAATATGAGTGACTCGACTAATCCAACTTAGATCTAAAATCATAGATTTAACTACAATAAGAAAATATAATTTTGTAATAATAATAATTTATTTTATAAATATAAATTATAGGAAGACTCAAAACCCATTAACAGATGAAAATAAAATATTAACCAACTGTTACAATTTAGTTCTTTTGTAAAATTTATATATATGCATGAAACTTCAGAATAGTATCATTATACTAATTTACGTAATTTGGAATCAAACATTTTAGTTTATTTTTTTATTTCATTCTAAGCACAATATATCTTAAGTTATACATAATCTTCCTAATATATATTTACATATCTAAGAAAACAACAAACCTAAATGCAAATAAGAAAATTAATCAAAATTTTAATAGATTTAGAATAAAAAAATATTATAGTTGAATTCAGAGAAATAGATGCAATCCAATATACCCAAATGATAGTTAAATCGACTAGATCTAATCTAACATATCTAAAACCATATATCTAATTAAATTAATATAATATTATTAATATATATTATGCATAAAATTATAAATTAATTTAAAATCAAAATTAAATAGCAATAAATTATTATAATATATATTTACTTTATAAATATTAATTTATATCCGTGCATGAGCACGGAAAAATCACCTAGTAGATGGTTAAAAATCGAGCATATTTCACCGTCATGATTGGAGACTTTGAGTTGAAGCATAAGACCCCTAAAGAAAAGATGAGTAAATGACAAAGTTACCTTTTACTAAAGAAATAATGAAAATAACATCGATACAAAATCTTCACGCAAGCTGTGAACTTGGGTTGGCACATAGAGATAGAAGAGACGAAACCGGTATGCCAACGTATATTTCAGACATTTTCTCAAAAAAAAAAATGTAATAAATTAAACATACAACCCCTTAAATAAATCTCTGATTAATCACTATATAATATCCGATTAATTCATTCGGTACTAGTACCTACCCGACCGACCTTTTACACCTAGCGCATTTCTGAATATTGCAATTTTTTATTCTTAGTGGGAGTTAAATTAAACCGTTTGCTACAAGACATGCGATTTCAAGAATCAATATATGGTTAAATTTTAAGAATTATAAAATAACTATTTAATTAATACAGTAAAACCTCTATAATTTAATAATGTTGGGACTTTGAAATTTTATTAATTTATAGAGATATTAATTTACAAAAGTTTCCTTATTTAGATTTTTTATTTTAAGATATATTTATTTTAAGATAAGAAAAATATTTTATTTTATTGTATATATATTAATCGTTATTTTATGAAATTTGACATTTATATTAATTTTATTATATTATTTGGTGTATATAATATATATCATAGAACTTAAACGTGCTTTTAGATATTATATACTAAATCTCATCAAAAATATATTAAATGTTAAGAAATTATAAAGAAAATTCCATTGAGAATTTAAAACAAACAATATAATAATAGATTCTTACTTATATAAAATATGTGTACATATAAATTATTAATTTATGATTTTAATGGGACTAAATATCTACATATAAATTTTTTTAAAAAATTATTATCTTATTATTTTATCGGTTTGTGTCAAATTTTGAATCGATCCAAGTTGGGACCGGAAAATTTTATTAATTTATAGATATTATTAATTTCTCGAGTATTAATTTATAGAGATTCTACTGTATATCAAAATTTATACTATATGAAGTGATTTTTTATATTTGAACTTTCACATTAAAAATTAGACTTGTTACAATCGTTGTTACCCCTAATGAATAATTTGAGTTATTTATTAAATTAAATTATTGATTATAAATTAACATAATATAATTAGTCAAAAAATAAAAATAAATCTTAAATTTATTTGATTAGATAATTTGTGAAGTGGCTTTTTACATCTGAGCTCTCACGTTAAAAGTTAGATTGGTTAAAGTCGTTTTTACTCTTAGTGAATAATTTAATTTGTTAATTAAATTAAATTATTGATTGTAAATTAATATAATAAAATTAGTCAAAAATAAAACGAATTTTTAATTTATATGATTAGATACTTGATTAAATGTATTTCAAATAAAATGAAAATTCTTATATATATTGTGTCATTATCTCAAAAGAATATATATCTTTCAATCATAAAAAGTAAAAAATTAAGAAACAAAAAATATATCTATAACATTATTTATGAAGTGATTTGGCTTATGTGTCAACTTCTCCATAGTTTTAGGTTCTTTTGCTTATTTGTCATATTGAGTCATTAGTTTTAATAATATTATTATTTAAAACTTTATTTAATATATTTATTATGATGTCTAGATAATTAATTAATTAATAAATATTAACAAATTTTACCGATAATATCATTTATAGATTTATCTTATGATTTTAATGGTAGTTAATTACTTTAAAATTTTAAACTTTATTTTAATATATTTTTTCCAAGGTTATTTGCATATTTTACATCTTGAGATATTTTTCTAATAATACTATTAAAAATTTATTTTACATATATATTTATCGTGATATATGAGATAATTTATTAATAAACAGATATTAACAAATATTAATAATAATATCATAGTTAGATTTATCTTATATTTAGTTTATGAATTTAAAGACAGAGAAATATTAAAAAATTATTTTAATATATATAAAAATCATGATATTTGAGATAATTAGTTATGATTTAACATATTTATTTTTATTTTAATAAAAACATTCAATTAAATTAGAATCAACTATTTGTAAGAAAAAAATTATTTTTATTCAGATTTTTGTATTTAATTTACGTGAAGTAGTTAAAGAATAATTTAAAATATATATGTCGTAAAATATAAACTGTATACATATGCTGAATATTTATATATTTGAATATTAAGCAATTATATTTTTCATGAGTCATTATTTTTACTAATATTATTTTTCAAAACTTTAACTAATATATTTATTTATCATGATATCTTGAATAATAAATTAAAATTAGCAAATTTTAATGATAAATAATTACTTCTGAATTTTAAACTTTATTTTAATATAATATATATATTTATCTTAATATTTGGGATACGTAATTATAATCTAAAGTATTTAAGTGTATTTTTATATAAAACTTCAATTAAGTTAGAATTAACTATTTTTAACATAAAGTAGATTTCTATTAAGTATTATATTATTCATTTAATGTAATAATTGATAAATTAATTTAAGGATCATTGCAAATAGATATGTCGTAAAATATAATTTGTATACATATGTTAAATATTTTATATATTTGAATATTAAACAATTATATACCCTAAAAATAAATTGTATTATACATAACAAACTTCAAATTATATTTTGATAAATATTATCAAATAATACATTTAAAACAAAAATAGTAAATAATATATTAACAAAAATGAAAATTTATTAAAATTTTAAAATATAAGAAAACATGAAAATCTAAGATAAAACTTTTTGATACCATAAAAATAATTTGACAAATAATAAACATAGTATAAATATAATCTAAGGGAACACAAAGGTGATGTTTTATAATATTTTAATTTTTTTACAGTTTTATAATAAAAAGTTGTTGATAATGATGTTTGTTTGCTATTGTTATTTTGTTGATGTTTTATGTGCTGTGATTGTTTCTAATGCTTTTAATGCTGCTGAAATTCATTTTAATCAACATATACAATAAATGTTTAATTAAAATTCGAGTTGTCTAATGATAATCTGAGTTTACTTGAGGAGAAGATTTTGATCCAAATCTTCATTCCATAAGTAAAAATATGAACAAAAATAAAATTTAATACAACAATGACTAATATTTAAATCAGATAATCTATAATTTGAAATTTCTATCTAATTTAATAATTCTGATTTAATAAAAATAATATTAAAATTAAAATTTGTTGAATATATAAATATTAGTCCGCACAAGGTGCGGGTATCCATCTAGTGTAAAAATATTAATCAAGTAAAAGTCTTAATTTTATATAGTGATGTTATCTGTAAAAAAAATATTTCGATCGGTAAAGTTCAAAATTAAAAAACAGAAAACATAAAATCAGATATTAATCAAGTAAAATTCTCAGTTTTATATTGATAAATTTCAAGAATTTATTTATTAATAATGAATATAATATACACATAAATTTAAAAATATTTAAGTGATAATTTCTAATAAAAACATAAAAAATAATTTATCATGTTTGTAACGATATGTAATTGTATGATAATTATTCCTGCATGCAAGTACAAAACACCTAATAATAATAATTGTAATAATCACAATCTCAATAATAATCAAAATCATCTGACGGAAAAATAGGTTTCATAACAGTATAAACAAGTCTCTTCGTTCATTAGAGGCGTTGTTTGACTTACAAACAAAATGTAAAAAAGAAAAAAAAAATATCAGTTACATAAATAAGACCTCATCCAAATAACATTTTTTCCATCTAGTTTTATTAAAGGCCAAAGCCCAGGGCAGAGTCCATAGACATTATAAAGAAACCCATTAAACCCAACAACAAAAGGCGACAAACCACAACCCATAACCCATAACCGAATCCGTAACCCAAGAGGCGCCATTCGAAGCCAAGCGTCGACGTAATAACATGGCCGGTATACGTGTTGAAACCCTCACCTACGAGGCAACACGCATCACATGGCCTCCTCACCGGAAGCCCAGTCGTCGTTTCGCCGGAACACAGCCGAAACCCTGAACCTGAATCCAAATATGTCGCCTACACTTCTCTTCACCGGAGAGCTTCATCGCGACAATTCCGAGATCTCATCCGGCTCCATCTTATCACCACTCGCAACTTTAGAACCACGACCTTCTCTTCCTTCTTTCACCGCCATAACCACTTCACCGGAGAGCTTCAATCGAATCGCGTCAAGATCTCATCCACAGAGCGAAGCCAGACATTGAACAAGCAATATCACCGCCCCAAACAGGAACCGCGATCTAAGGTAGAACCATAGCCAGCCACCCAACACCGGAGGAATTGGCTTGGACGCTAAAGACAAAAGCCAGCGATGCACGGTGGTGCTGGATAAGCCACCGCCTCCCGGAGTCAAAGTCGGACGACCACCGTATATGGGAGGTGCGATGCCGAAGCCGAAGGCTATACAAACGAAAGCAAAAAAAAATCTAAATCAAAGAGTCCAACCAACGCCGTGGCTGAGAAAGCCCACCAACGTCGGTCGGGATGAAAGCAATGATCGGAAAACCTTTTCTCTCTTTTCTCTACTCAGCTTAGTTTTACCTCGTCGAGCTCATCCAAATAACATAGTTCCTAGAGACTAATTCGTAAAATATATAATAAAAATGTATATTATGAAGGGCTGTTTTGCATGTACATTGTTTATATATAAGTTTTGGTTATCTTACATTACACCTCAAGCTTGAATAATATATCAGCAGTTTGGTGGAAAAAAAAAACATTGCATTTAAAGAAGTGCTGACCAAGCCAGATGTCTCAGCAAACTAAATCGAGGCATTTTTTTCTCTTTTTTCAATTGTTGGGAGAAATGTTTGGTCGAAAATTAAAATTTAACAAGAATAGAAAATGGACTTACTTTGATGTGAGTTGTTTGTATCCTGAAACCCTTTTTTTGCTAAAAAAGAACCAAGATTTGAAACCTAAGTTTTAAAATCGTGGATGCCACTATTGGAAATTTTAGCATTTTAATGTGGGTCGTTGGCAACTTAATAAGTGACTATCATACTGAGTGGGGTTGTCACGTTAACGACCATCGTCATACGCATTATGGCCATCATGAACTTCGATTATTTTTTTTTGACATCCATGAACTTTGATTACGGCATCACATTAAGAACATGAAATATATTTATAAAGTTTTCTATCTTTTAATTTTGTGTGCGCGTGTAAATTCTAACTTTACTCTACAGATGCTAATATGTACTCGTAAATATGTCTCTTATATTATATATGCATGATAAATCAATTTGTTAAATGGAATGAGAGCTTAGGCACCGGCATGATCCGGTGTCTACGTACAGTGGTGTGTAAAATATTAAAGTTAAAGTCAATAGTCTTTAGAAAATATAATTTACAAAAGAAAAAAAATCAGAAATTTTTTTAAGAGAGATGAGTTATTGTAAATTATTTAATTGAGCGGAAAGAAGATTATACAATGGTTACCTTTAACTAACTCAATGCACTAACCAAATTTCGAATGGGGGGGATTAGCAACTTGCCACTTGACCCTTCCTCCTTCTCAAGGAACAAAAAATATCTTAAGTAAATTTTCAATATAATTAGGACCAAGCTTAATGCAAGTGGAAATCTAGAGGAAATTCACTTTCTGGATAGAGAAGAGTTTTAGAATTTGTGAATTCTCTATTCAATGACATCAGCTACATATAATATTATTAATTATTATATACTATGTCAGTTTTCTGTTTTATTCAGAAAATAATTTAGGATATGAGTTCTTTCAAACAGGAAATAGTAAGGAGATGATCAGATGAATAATACGTTAACAACTTTTTTGTATACAACTAACAGTTGAAAAATGTCGGTGAACCGATCTGGTACCATTCAACTTTGATGTTTTTACTCTTTTGTTGTAGTCCACTAAAACTTATTATTATTTAATTAACGAAATGTTAGGATGCCCTTCTCCTTGACGTAATTTTAGCCGCATGATATAAAGTTAAGCTTAGTTATCTAGTACTATAGTACAATATATGTGATTAATACAAATAAATTTGAAGAGTAAACGTAGAGGATAATGGATCTACTTTAATTAACTTTAATGGACAAAGAGAGATTTGGTTGGAGATTTGGTTGGAGATTTGTGGGCGGCTAACCTCATGTGCTAACATGCTCTATTTGCGGTTAATTTTCGCCGCTTATTTACTCAAAACGTTGATTTTAAATTACGCTACTGACAGAGTCTAATCATTCTAGTTTATCCGTTGAAGATGGTCTCGATTCAAGAAGTTCGAACTAGAATGGGCCGAGTGACTGAAGTACTGAGAAGACTATAAGCCAAAGAGTCACTTAAACGAGTGGCATAGTCTAAGGGTTGATACTTGTTAGCATTGATATTTAGCATATTAAAGTTAAGAGATAACAGCTGTACACTAAATGCTAAACAGCAAAGTGATTAAAAAGAAAAACATGTAATTTGCATAGAGCGTGCAAATTCTCCTTAAAAAGTGTGTTTCAAACTTAGTGTGAAAACATGTTTCAAAAAGAACTTATTAGTGTGAAATAACAACGGTACGGATTTAAATCTCAAATTGCTTTTTACACCATTGACCACCTTTCATGGGCATTTATAGTTTTATCTTTTATGACTCACTTCCTGCTGTTTTCTTGAAGTTTGGTTTTATAGTTTTAGTGCGATCATGTGTAAACAGCGGATAGCTTACGTGCATTATTAATTTCTCTTGTCGGCACATATAGTATTTATCGTAAGATAACGTATACACTCTCCATTTCATTTTAATAAAACATATAATTTTATATATTTCCAAGATAAAAACACAATTACCTATACACCTAATTATATTTTAACGAATAAAAAAATTGACTGAAAAAATTAATTAATAAATTTTGTATTAAAATTCGAAAACGACATTTTTTCTCTAGACTGACAACTAATCTGAAACGGAGGGAATATATTTAAACAAAATGGAAGTACATTGGTAAATTGGGAGAAAAAGAAACATATTTACATTTGCATATGTAGACACGTGCGACATATTATGTAACCCTAGACAATATTTACGTATATATACTCGTAGAAAAATTATTACACACGCGTACGTGTTACATTTGAATACATGGGAATATAATATGTAAAAATATTTTCTGTTTACTACAGAAAAAGTTGTTTGATATTACTAAAACCAAAACATAATTAATAACAAAAAAAAAATAAAGGAACCGAAACATTTTAGTCCATTTTTCTGAACCCAAGCATCAGTTTTTTGGTGTTTTCCTCATGTTTGCATCGGAACTCTCGAGAAATCAAAATCATGACATGTTACATTTATATAGGTTAGGCAACCGATCATTTTTCGGCGGTTCTGTCATTGCCTCTTCCATAGTAGATAGAGCCATGGTCTACTTTCTATCTTTCCGGTCATTCTTAAAGTTTAATCCAATTTTATAGTAGTAAATAAATTCTTTTATAGTGTTAAGTCAATAGACAAAATATTTGTACATGCATTCCTTTTTTATGTACGGTCATCAGTATCCAATCACATTTTCTGCAATTTTTTTATCACCCAACCAGTTTTATTATTATGAATTTCTTAATAATTCTTATGTAAATAAGATTTCCCAGGTAACAAATGGTTTTACCTTTTCGCCAAGAATCGAAAGAATGTACATACTTCCTACCAACAAAAATTGAATTCAAGTGGTAGAACACATAAATAGACACTCCTTTATCATTAGACCAACAACTCGTTGGTAAAGATTTTCCAGTATAAAAGTAACTACAGTTAAATTTAGCTTTCTTGTCTACTTAAGAAAAAGATTATGACATGCTGTAAAAGTAGCATGCTATTCAGAATCGTAAGATGTCAATTATAAAATCAGCATCCTATATACTAATCATAAAAGATTATGACATGCTTACCCATTGATTGTACCGCAAATTAGTGAAATGGACCAGTTGGTAGGGCGAAGGCGGTTAAAACAGTAAAAAGTATGTTTTATGGTATACTAGTCTTTTTACTGATTAATGGGTTTGCAATTTGTATACTAATCATATAAATTAGTTTTTGGAATATAGTTTAGTTTTGGAATTTAAGCTCTATAGAACACATGCATAAGTTGTTGATGTAAATAGATTCTTACCTGCTGTGAATATAAAATATTGATGCATGGTAGAAGAGTCTAGCACGAGGTCTATAGTAGAAAGACCTCAAGAACCCAGAAATTTCAAGATAAATAGATTAGGGTTAGAGGCTCGTAACTCTCCAACTAGTAGAGTCTCTACCTTCAGTCATATCTCTTTCTTTTCTAGTATTTCTAAGCAATTATTAGCTTCCAAAACTACAGTAAGCTCCTCCTTGTCTCTATCTCTTTCTCTATCTCCCTTAATTGTTTTTCGAAAACTAAAACTTAATCGCCATAACTGTATGTTTACTTGATTTTAAATAGAAATCTTGTGGATGAGCAGTTATGATTCGAGAGACTCTCACATACACTCACACACCTTTTTCCATCTTTTCTAACATGGTATCAGAGCCTGGTTTATCAGAACCTGAGCTCTAAGCTTCCGCAAAGCTCAAGCTCACTCCCATGGCTGTTTGAAACAAAGAAGAAGCTCTTTGGTCAAGATGGCTGTTACTCATCTTCAGGAGGAAGATGAGCTCGTCCTTGGTGTCCAGAAGCTGTCTCTTGCTCTATCATGAACTGTCATGCACGACCTGAAGAAAAGAAGTGTCTTTGCTATGGTGGGTTCAAAGGAAAGGTCCATGGAGGATAGAGAAGTTGGAGGGCACGCCAATGACTCAAAAGCTGTCCAATGGAATCAAGGATCTATACAATGATCCTTGGCTGTAAGAAAGCTCTTTTCTTTTGTCCAATGCTTGAGTATGATGTGTTGGGTGTTGTGGTGTGATGATCTTGATGATGAATAGAGAGTTTTCTTGCAAAGATTAGAATTTGATAAAGTCTAGTTTAATCTGTTGCACTGTTTAAAGACATTGGTGTTCAAACTTGATGATGCATCAAAGGTTGACCCAATGCACTTGTGGTCTAATTCTTGCTGGAGTTTGAGTGATGGTTCAGGTACACAAGTGTTGTTCTCTATCCATCATCAAATCAAGACAAAGAAAAAAACGTTGTCCATGCCGTTCAGAGCCTGCACATGTGTATATTCCTGTAGATCTAGAGCCTACACAGTGTGTATATGACTGACCATGGAGAGATTGTTGGTGAGAGGAGACCAGGTGGTTGTAAGTCGTGGCTGAGATAGAATATGGTTGAGCTTTGAAGATACTTCAAGAATGAGTATTGATGGAGAGGCAGACCAGTGTTTGATCAGCCACACACCAAGCTAGAGATCCTCATGGATTGCGAGAAGAATTCAACAAGGGCAGCAACAACTTGGTGTTAGAACAGTTACCTTCTGGTTGGGAAGCTATGGATCAGCTTCTACATGAAGTTAGAACAGTTACCTTCAGTTGGGAAGTTATGGATCAACCCAAGGCATGGTGTTAGAACAGTTACCTTCTGGTTGGAAAGCTATGGATCAGCTCCTACATGGAATTAGAACAGTTACCTTCAGTTGGAAAGCTATGGATCAGCCCAAGACATGGTGTTAGAACAGTTACCTTCAGTTGGAAAGCTATGAATCAGCCCATAGCATGTGTGCTTGTACCTGATTGATGAAGCTTCAAGAAGAGGCTGCAATGTCGATTCATAGAGAAATGCTCAAGTGCTCACCATCAAACTTGGTCATTCCATATACTCGTCTCAAGTTTGAGGGGGAATGTGAATTAGCAGTTATGATTAGAGAGACTCTCAGATACACTCACATACATTTTCCCATCTTTTCTAACAAATCTTTTATATAAAAAGGTATTATTATTTTCTAACAAATATTTAAATGTTTCTTCTAAAAATTTCCTAAAATTATGATATGTATATCATTCAAACCAAAATATTATTTAGTATAATCATTATTTTTAGTACACCATCAGTATCTACCACAGATATTTCTTAC
This sequence comes from Brassica juncea, assembly GCA_018703725.1. Classification (NCBI taxonomy): domain Eukaryota; kingdom Viridiplantae; phylum Streptophyta; class Magnoliopsida; order Brassicales; family Brassicaceae; genus Brassica; species Brassica juncea. The sequence goes on from CM031940.1 coordinate 59,974,693, forward strand.
CTTGTCGTTTTTCTACCACTAACTCTTGCACAACTTAAGATTTGATCATCTAATCTTTTCAACCCAAAGGGACATGCTTGCACTGGTTTATGCATCCACTAATCGGATTATTGTATTCTAATATTTAACTCTAAATCCTCATTAGATACGAGAACAAATAAATTACTTTTTGCTGAAAACGTGATTTAAGACCGCTTTATGTCAAATACTATAATATCTTGTTCATGTTTAATATTTTCGAGCCGTATAGATCGGTAAAGACAAAAAACACATTAATAGGTACAAAATATAATTAATAATAATAAATGGCCAATATCTGTTCAAATGAAATTAATCGATTAAAAATATAAAAAATAAAGCTTGAGTTCTCATTACATAATGATCCATTAATTTTCTCACGTGGAACCCACTTGGTGTACTTCCACGTCCCCTAAGAGAGCACTGACCCACTCATCAAATCAACACGTCTTTATAAGCCCTTCATCGTCACACATTTCTCTCTCAGTTATTCCATATTCTTCTAATTACTTTTTCTTACCAAACAACAACGAACTAGCTCCCAAACCTAAGCTTTCTTTCCTTAAGAGTTTTTCTTGGCTTTCTCTCTATAAAGAATGCAAATGACTGAGAGAGGCCGAGCCATGTGGCGCACGTGCCTAGCCTCAGCGTTCCGCACAGCTCTAGCTTGCACAATCGTTGGTGCAGCTACACTCTACGGACCCCAATGGATCCTCCGTTATGTAGCATTCCCAGCGTTTTCTTACGTCACGGTCATTCTCATCATCACCGACGCCACGCTCGGCGACACACTACGTGGCTGCTGGCTAGCGCTCTACGCCACATGTCAGAGCGTTGCACCAGCTATCATTACTCTAAGGCTTATAGGACCAGCTCAGCTCACGGCAGGAACAACTGCTTTAGCCGCGGCTTTAGCAGCGTTCGTGGTGGTACTACCGAATGGTTTGACACATTTGGTGGCTAAGCGGATCGCGCTTGGCCAGATTGTTCTTATTTATGTTATTGGTTATATAAATGGAGCTGAGACTGAGCCAGTCATGCACCCACTTAGAGTCGCTGCTAGCACCGCACTTGGCGTTATAGCTTGCGTTCTTGCTCTTCTCATTCCACTTCCTCGTTTGGCTACTTGCGAGGTACCATCTCTTTCTCAATACATACACTTACGATGATCGGTTTTACGTATAAATGCATATATGTATCTTTATACGTAGTCTAGATTGTTCCAAACACTAATAATACGTTTGTACTAATACATGAAAAATACAAAACAAAACGTAAAGCCGTAAAGGTCAGCATATGTAAATAAAGAACCGAGATATAAATGGGAACTTCAATATCTTGCATGAGTTCAAAGCACCAGATTTGAAACAACCTCATCATACTAAACATGTATGGTCACGCAGATATGAAACAATATTTTGGATCTCATTTGAGTATCCGAAGAGATGTACACCTTTCTTTAAAAATTAATTTTGATTTTTTCATAAAATCGAGATACCCAAAATAATTTATTTTTTTGCATGGAAGAACATCTTATTAACATAATTTGCTTCAATCTAGCTGTATTTCGATCATTCATGAGTACAAGAAAAGTTACATAATTTTCCGTATCAGATATATTCGACGGAAAGATAAGATAGTAATTTGTTAGGATTTTGACACTAAAAAAAAAGTTATTTGTTAGGATTAAATATTTGTGTAGATCTGTATACGTGTTCGAATTAAATTGTTGAACCAAATGAAGAAAGTAATCAATGAGCATAATAGATTAATATGTGGACTTAGGTTATACAGTCACAAAACATGTTCACTTGGTTTTCAAAGTGTGTTCCTAACTTTATTCCGTACCACTATATTTTATATCTTGCTTAGGTCATAAACGACCGCCTGAAATTTTGTCCTAAATTCTTCCCAAATATTGCGCACAAGCTGTGTCGCATCACAGACAATATGATTCTCTTTTTTTATATATATTAATTAACTAATATAATCCGTGAAGTTATAGCAAAACTTTATCTCTCACTATAAAATTCTGTGTAGTACATTAGTACTGAATCCATATAGGTCACTCTTACCAAAATCAATTTACTTAAATATACATATGGGCAGGTCAAAGAAAGCTGCAAAGAGATAGGTCAAAATGTAACGACGCGAGTGAAGTTGTACATGAAAGCTTTTTACGCCGAAGACGCCATATCAGCAATGGCTTCTGTATCACAGGCTCGAGAGTTGTCTCATACTTCATCTAAGCGTTATCAAACCATCAAACGCTACCAAGTAATTAATTAATTCTCATTTTTTGTTTTCTAATAACTAATATGGGTATAAAATGTAGGTAAATTAAATAATATCTAATACTGGAATGTTTATCTACATAGCCAAGCATGAAATGGGAGAGGCTTCCATTTAAGATATGGAGATGGCAAAACGTGAATGATAACAAAGGAGAGAAGCTTCAAAGCATGGAGATCGCTCTGAGAGGAATGGAAATGGTATTAGCAAGCAAATCTCCTATACCTCCAAGTTTACTTGCTGGAGAAGTCAAAGATGGTATCAAAAACATGCAAGAACGTGTGATTCTCTCAATCAAACGAGTAAACAACACCCCCCAACCGTCCGTTACTCCAGAAACCGATCTAGAGAAGCCAGACGAGTGCCTTCAAACACTTCAAGAAATCCCAGAAACATCTCAAGATTTGCCCTTTTACTTCTTCTTGTTCTGCCTCAGACTCCTCGAAACCATTTCAACGGCTAAACCGGAGGAGGAGAACAAGGGCTCAGTCAAACCCAAGAGTTGGTCTTGGATTAGTGATTGGGACAGCAAGAAGGCTATGCCAGCGATAAAGTTATCACTTTCGTTAGGCTTAGCAATTTTTCTAGGGTCATTATATAGTAAGCCAAACGGGTATTGGGCTGGTTTACCTGTAGCTATCAGCTTCGCGGCGGCAAGAGAGGCGACTTTTAAGCTGGCGAACGTTAAGGCACAAGGGACAGTGATAGGGACAGTGTACGGAGTGATGGGTTGTTTCGTGTTTCAGAGGTTTTTGACGGTTAGGTTTCTTTCTCTGCTTCCGTGGTTTATCTTCTCTAGCTTCTTGAGCAAGAGCCGCATGTACGGACAAGCCGGAGGAATATCCGCGGCGATAGGAGCCGTTTTGATTCTTGGAAGGAAAAACTTTGGAGAGCCAAGCGAGTTTGCGATCGACAGAATCGTAGAGACGTTTATTGGGCTGTCTTGTTCGATCGTGGTGGAGCTCATCTTGCAGCCTACGCGAGCCGCTAATGTGGCGAAACTCGAGCTCTCTAGAAGCTTTCATGCTTTGTACGAGTGTGCAAGCTTGTTTGGAGCTAAACCGAGTAAAGCGGAGATCATGGAGAGTCAAAAGAAGCTGAGGAGTCATCTGAGTGCGCTCAAGAAGTCTACGGAAGAAGCACAAGCAGAGCCGAGTTTCTGGTTTTCACCTTTTAACGCATCTTGCTACGAAAAGCTATTCAAATCATTCTGTAGAATGGCTGATCTATTGCAGTTCAGCCGTCACGCGATCGGGTTTCTTGGAGAACAAGGAAAAGGAAAGTCACCACGGTGCAATGAGATTCTTAGCGATGTAGACAAAGATCTCAAGAGTCTAACACAAAGCATAGGTCTTTTGGCCAAATATTTCGAGGAAATTACTCTTCTGAAATCACTAGACGCCCTTGAAAAGGCACTCGCGAAGAACGGTAATAGTTCATGGGACATTGAGTTGGGTAAGACACCAAACCCTAGTTTCTCAAGTCCCGAGAGCGAGCCAGAGAAGATTTTAAATACGTATCTCCAGCATTGCAGAGGAGTTGCGGATGGTATGTTCCGTGGGGAAGAAGAAAGAGACGAGGTTAAATTCGACAAGAGTGAGGTTGTGTTAAGTTTGAGTGCATTAGGGTTCTGTGTGGAGAAAATGGGGCAAGAGGCAAGAGAAATTGAAGAGATGGTTAAAGAGGTTGTGCAGTCGGAGAATCCTTCAAGCCAAGTTAACTTGCATGAGATCTCTTGCAAAATACGTTCTTTGTACAAATAAACGTGATTCCCATTTATATCACAAATGGCGTCTGCAAGAAGAAAACGTTGGCTTTTTTTTGTTTGTTTACCTTTTCGTTTTCTCTTCTTGTTAATAAGGTTGTGTGGGCTGGTTATACCAATATACCAATTGTGCGATGGCTAAACAAACAAAAAGTTTATTTTCTATTTGTATATGTTGGGCCAATTTCAGTATTCGTGGGCATGTAAAGCCTTTCTCTTATTATATAAAAATATTTCAAAGTGAGATTAATTCGTGCTATACTGACTAGGCCTTATCCGCATCCAATATCTGAATCCAAACATTGAACCGAAACAAAACCAAAATATAAAAATACTAAAACGACTTTTGTTATGAGCATGTCTGGATAACTAAACTCGATCGGTTATATCCGATATCCGAAGCATAACCCAAAAATACCTAAATGTGTGGAAATCTTGTTGGTATATTTCTTTTGAGAAATTTGCCCATATAACCACCATACAAAAAACTAAAATTAAGAAACTAATCATCTTTCTCTTTCTCTTTCTCTTTCTTCCCTTTTCTTTATAAATAAATCTCTCCCATCCATAGTTAGTTTTCTTAATTCTAATTTTTTGGTTATTTCAACAATTCCGTATTTCTTTTCCTCTCCACCAAAAAAGAAATTACCTTTCTTCATTTTTGATTTTTCACTATTGACAATGATTTTAACGACATGAAAAAATCCGACATTTCTTATGGTATGTTCTATGTTTCTTGCTCTCTCTAGACTTGTTTTCACTTTTTCGATCGATCAGTTAATGACTTTCCTTGCGAATTAGAGGGTTTTCTCAAGTTTCTTGTTATATAGCTTCTAAGTTAGCTATTCAGCAAGTAGAAAAGCTAAGACTTTTGATATTTTCTAGGATAACCGAACCACAAAACCAATGTGAATGTATATTTTTCAAAAAAAATTATCAAACCCGAAATAATTGAATCCGAATTAAAAATACTTAAACCCGATCTAATTTGTAAAATTATTTAAATGGGTTCTATATCTTTATATCCAAATACTCGATTCAAATTTGAACAGTATCCAAACGTGTAGGCCAGGAGACCAGAGGCCTATAAGCCTACCAGCGACAATACCAATTATGCAAAGACTAAAAAATAGAAAGCTTAGTAGGGGTTATTGGTTCCATTATATATTAATAGATTTAGAAATTCTTTTTGGATTTTGAAATTTTTGATAAATCCATTGATTTTAAAATCAAACAAGTAGATTTGAGAATCAATGAAATAAATTTCAAAATCAAAATAATTGGATTATTTAAATAAGTCAAATGGGGTTTGTAATAAGTTTAGATTTGTAATGAAATAAAGTATAAAAAACCTACAACATGTGGTTTATCATTTTGTTTATCATATGTTATTATGATAATATAAAATCTGCTCACTTATTTGTTACTATTGTCGTTCTCACTTTAATTGATATGCTCACTTTGTTGATCTTGAGTTACTAGGATTTCTTCACCATTTGTGTCGACTTGTGTAAATTTTCTTATTGATGTAAAATAGATATTATATATATTATGATTGACACATACGATTGAAAATGGGAGATTATTAGTTAGGAAATTGTAGAAATTGGAAAATTTTAAAATAGAAAATTTTCAAAAGTATACATGAGTTTGTGCTTACACATACTCGTAATAATTATGAGATGGTTGGTTAAGGTGTACGTAATTAGCTAGGTTAGAGATGGTTGGTTAAATTATGTACGTACACAATATAATATAGAGATGGTGAAACTTTGGTGATTGTCTCACAGTGCTTGCTTATAATTATCAAGGGTTAAGATGTTCAATACGTATGTCAAACTTGGGGGCAGAGAGATATCTCGAAAACCAATAATACAAATCTATCAAAATAACAATGTTTAATTCAATATTTGTTTCTCTAAATTTTTAACCAGGACTGGACATTTTGTCCCTATACTCGAATCCGTATCCGAATCCGATCCAAAAAACCCGAACTAAAATCCGAACCAAAATAACAAAATATCCAAATGGGTATTAAATTAGGAGAGATTGGATATTCGAATCTGAACGGGTAATACCCAAACCTAAATGGATATCCGAAGATAACAGAACTTATGCATATTTGATATTATATTTCTAGTTTACTTCTCTAAATTTATTTAGAATATTTATATTGATGCTACCTATACTTTAAGATCATATAATATACATATAATTACGGACAAAATGATTTGATACTCACTTAAAATGCATATCAAAACCTTCTATTTCACAATAGAAGTTACATCCAAAATTTTAAAACAATAACTAAATTAGTGTATTTTTATTTTTAAAATGTTATCGCTAAATATATTAATCATTTAATCTATTAAAAATGAAAATTCAGTTAAGTGAAAGTTATATTTTAAATACAAGCACTACAAGAAAACAGGACTTTAACGACTACATTATTGGTAGTAAATTGGTAGTTAAAAGAGATTTACGACCAGATTACTACCAATTGTGATTGGTCGTTAAACGCTGGTCGTAAACACTAATTGGTCGTACATTGGTCGTAACTGTACGACTCACAAAATTGGTCGTAAATCAGTCGTATTTTTACGACTACGATGGCTGGTCGTAAATTAGATGTAGATCTAGTAGTCGTAAATCAGTCGTAAACCATGGTCGTATATTAGATGTAAATAAGTCATAAATTTACGACTAAAGTACATCGACGTGGAGGTAAAGTGGTCGTAAATTAACGACTACCTTACATCTAGCTTAGATGTACTTTAGTCGTTAGTTTAAGACCAATTTACATCCCACAATAAAATTTAATTACGAAATTTAATTATTTAAATAAAATTAAAAATAATTAAATAATTAAAATTCATAAAATTAAAAAAATACGAATTTGATAAATTCCATAAAACATAATATATAACATTCATAAAATTAAAATATTCAAAATACAAAATAATTAAAACCGAAAAAAACTAAACATTAAGGTTTATATCATCGAAGAGATCAGAAATCCTCTCATCCGCACGCCGTTCCATATCTGCCTGCTCTTCCGGAGTAGGGTCGGGACCGGCAAAGCTCGAACGTATGTTCTACCACGCTGACGCAACCGACGGGTTGACATTTGGGGTTGAGCCTAACATCATGTCGAATATGCTTGCCATAACCTTAAATTTTTCGTTGTGGTCGGCTATGACTCGGTCAGCCGAGAAAGGTACTCCCGTAAGAGGTCCCTCCGCCACAGTTTCTAAGTCTCTTTTTGTACCGCCAGTCATAACAATATCGTCAATCTGAAAAAATTAAAAAAAAAAACATGGATGGTTATAAACAATTCAAATAATTATTTAAAAATAATCTAAAACAAATAATCTAATTTCATCTTAAACTAATTCCAAACCTAAACTAATTACATCCTAAACTAATTCAAAACCTAATCTAATCACCTAACTAACCACCTAGAACTAAAAAAATAACTTACCTAGAGAGATAAGTCGATTGGTTGTAAGGGAGAGGGGAGTGAGATGTGAGTGTGCAACCAAATGGCTACGATGGAAATATATATATAGGATTTTAGTGGTGGTCGTAAATTGGTAGTACATGTGCGACCAAGTAGGGACTAGTGGTCGTACAATGGTCGTACATGTACTACCAATTTACGACCAATCTAGTATTAGTCGTAAATTGGTAGTACATGTACGACCATTGTACGACCACTAGTCCCTACTTGGTCGTACATGTACTACCAATTTACTACCAATGATTTACGACCATTTAGTGACTAACATAGTAATACGAAAAATTTGAAGAGATTTATCAAAATTTATGATAAACCTCTATTAACAATTAGAATAGTAAATTTTAAATTTTAAGAAAAAAAGAGAAGAAAGATACTGGAATCACAAGTGGAAATAGAAAAGACGAAATCTTAAAACTCAGTCTGTTTCCACTTATGATTCTAGATCTTTCATCTCTTTCTTTAAATATTTAAGATTTCTAAATATTTTTAAATATTTTTTTATGATTTGAGATTTCTAAATATTTTTTATGATTTAGAAAGATAACTAGTGGGTATATATAGGAAATTTAGAGGTTTGGGGTTTGGGGTTTGGGGTTTCGAGTTTTATGACGTTTTGGATTTGAGGATTGGGGTTTGGGGTTTGGGATTTGGGGTTTCGAATTTAGGGTATGCTGTCACTATTGGTGGTAAATTGGTCATAAATAAACAACCAATTTACTACCACACATGGTATTGGTAGTAAATTGGTTGTTTATTTATGACCAATTTACCACCAATAGTGGCATTATACCCTAAATTCGAAACCCTAAATCCTAAACCCCAAATCCCAAACGTCATAAAACTTATGATGTTTGAAATTTGAGGTTTGGGGTTTCGAGTTTAGGGTATAATGCCACTATTGGTGGTAAATTGGTCATAAATAAACAACCAATTTACGACCACACTTGGCATTGGTCGTAAATTGGTTGTTTATTAATGACCAATTTACCACCAATAGTGGCATTATACCCTAAACTCGAAACCCCAAACCCTAAATCCCAAACCCCAAACCTCAAATCCCAAACGTCATAAAACTTATGATGTTTGGGATTTGAGGTTTGGGGTTTGGGGTTTTGGATTTCGAGTTTAGGGTATAATGCCACTATTGGTGGTAAATTGGTCATAAATAAACAACCAATTTACGACCACACGTGGCATTGGTCGTAAATTGGTTGTTTATTAATGACCAATTTACCACCAATAGTGGCATTATACCCTAAACTCGAAACTCCAAACCCTAAACCCCAAACCCCAAACCTCAAATCCAAACGTCATAAAACTTATGATGTTTAGGATTTGGGGTTTCGAGTTTAGGGTATAATGCCACTATTGGTGGTAAATTGATCATAAATAAACAACCAATTTACGACCACACGTGGCATTGATCGTAAATTGGTTGTTTATTTATGACCAATTTACCACCAATAGTGGCATTATACCCTAAACTCGAAACCCCAAATCCTAAACCCCAAATCCCAAATCTCAAACGTCATAAAACTTATGATGTTTGGAATTTGAGGTTTGGGGTTTCGAGTTTAGGGTATAATGCCACTATTGGTGGTAAATTGGTCATAAATAAACAACCAATTTACGACCACACGTGGCATTGGTCGTAAATTGGTTGTTTATTAATGACCAATTTACCACCAATAGTGGCATTATACCCTAAACTCGAAACCCTAAACCCCAAACCCCAAACCTCAAATCCAAACGTCATAAAACTTATGATGTTTGGGATTTGAGGTTTGGGGTTTGGGATTTAGGGTTTCGAGTTTAGGGTATAATGCCACTATTGGTGGTAAATTGGTCATAAATAAACAACCAATTTACAACCACATGTGGCATTGGTCGTAAATTGGTTGTTTATTAATGACCAATTTACCACCAATAGTGACATTATACCCTAAATTCGAAACCCCAAACCCTAAACCCCAAACCCCAAACATCATAAGTTTTATACACTTTCATACCCCAAAATACAAAGTTTTATTTTTTAAACAAAATATCGTATATAATTGAGCAAACATGATTATAAGTTATATATTATTTGAATTGCAATACAAAGAGTTTAATAATAGTAAAACACAAATATTCTAACATAATGAAACTTGATCACTCGTCATCAGAAACATCATCCACTTCATCATTTTCTTCAAATTCTTCTTCGTTGGCTTCGTCCGTTGCATCATCTGGAAGTTCTTCATATCCCGGATATTGCGGATCAATAAGTAAGATAGCATTTGTAGCTTGTTCGGGTACTTCTACTTCATTCACGACATCTTCTTGTAAAGGCCGTTGTTCATCAGTACTCAATACTCGGCCCCGAGGTGTAACTTTTATAGCGACTAACCAAGATATTCCAGATTGTCTGATCCTCGGGTATGGAACAAAACAAACTTAGTCTGCTTGAGATCAATATGTAAGGTTCAAATTTGTTGTACCTCTGTGTAGCATTTATATCAACAACACCAAACTTGCTATACCGAACACCTCTATTGATTGTGGGGTCAAACCAGTCACATTTGAAGAGAACGCATTTCAGCTTTATTACGCCGGGAAACTCCACTTCGATGATCTCTTGTAAGATTCCATAGAAATTTGTTTCACCTTTTACACAAACTCCATTATTCATTGTTGCCCGCCGACTTCCATATTCGTAAGTGTGAAAAGTGTATCCTCGTGTGAAATACATAGATGCTGTGGTGACCTTACCGACCGAACCTTGTATCAATTCGTGAAACCACTAAGGATAAAATTGATCATCATGTTAGGTGACAATGTTACAACGTATTTACGTGTGATGATATCTTAACTACCAAAGTGCTACTACATTTCTCGTAAATCAGTTGTTAATTGGATGTAAAAACATTGGATGTAAATAAGTCGTAAATTTACAACCGTTTTACGACTACAAGAGATTGTAGTCGTAAAATGGTTGTAAATTTAAGACTAAATTACGACTACATGTATTAGTTGCAAATTTACGACCAATTTACGACCAATTGTGCTTTAGTCGTCAATTGGTCGTAACGTGGATCCAAAATTACGACCACGAATATGTGGTCGTTAATATTGGTCGTTAATGCCATGTTTTCTTGTAGTGAAGAAACTTGGAAAATGAAGAATTTAATTATTTTTTCAAAATCTAAATATCCGAACCCGATCTGAAATAATCGAACCTGAATTGAAAATACCCAAACCCGACCCGAAGTAAAGAAATACCCAAACGGGTTCCATATCTCTATATCGAAATACTCGAAAATCCGAAATAACCGAACCAATAATAATGAATTTGAATAAAAATTTTAAAATCAAGAAACCAATTGATTTGTATTTTCAAATCTATTAGTAATATACAGACCAATAAGGTATTGCAAATCCTAGGCCGATTACATTATTCGTGGGCCTGTAAGGCTTTTTGGATGAAAATATTATTCAAAAGATTTTAAAGTGTGCTGCTGGGATTTGTGTAGGTCTCCACGGCTATTATTTTTACATCAAAGACGTTTTACTTCAAGAATGCAACAATTGTTCTGTCAACACCCAACAAGGTTTAATTTTCTGAAAACTTCCAACACTCCTAAACAAGAGCCAAGTATCAATGAAATCAACTCAAGCGGTGACGAAATGAATTTTGAATAACATTAAAAAGTAAATATTTGTTTGTGCGAGTAAGTCAGTGACATGTTCGGCTCCTCTAAAAACGAAGAGATATTTGGGCATAGACCCAAAATTTTCTGATCCATTTAGGTGAAAATGTTTTTTTTTTTTAGGTGAAAATGGTTACTACTAGAGGAATTAGTAAAATATAGATTAGTGGAATAGGGATGATAGAAAAAATATTTTGCTCCATTTATTCCTCTCAAATATTGTAGAAGAACAAATTTTAGAAGTTCTTAAAGCAAATTCCCTTTTTCCAGAAATTATATGAAATTGTTTCCCATTAGTTTTCTTTGCAAATGACATTTTTAATAATATAAATTCCTTCAATCTTTATTCCTATGGTCGTGCAGCTATATGCATCCTTTATAAGTTCCATAACAATTAAAGAATAAAATCGGACAAAAATAGATAAAACACTATTTATCAAATTATGGTTTTGACTATCATTAATCGCTTCCGAATTTATTTCTTTAATTTTGTTTATTTTTGTTGCTTATGAAAAAATGAGATTTCTTTAGTAGTAGTTGTATTCTCGGCTAATCTGTCTCTTTAAAATCGTCAAATGGTTTTATTGGATTTATGTACTGATATATATAAAACGAAATTAGGTTACTCTTAAACGATTACATCCACTGATCAAGAAACAACATATGGCTAATATATCAACTTCGTGATTTGCTCTCATATAGTTTTGGATCATGGCAAAATGTACGAAGCTAGTAGTCATTCATAGAATGTCTCGCTATAAGCTGCTATAACGCCTAACAGCATATGCTTGTTTCGACTAATTAATGACTAAAGCAAAACAAAAGACATATTCGATAGATAAATTGCGAATACTTTTTTAGAAAAAGGTGCCATAGGTAAATTCGTTTACCGCAACAACAATGGTTCGATTCCTAGGGCGCATATCTCATGTAAACCTCCGTCAATATATAATTAATAGTCTATGCTTTGTTTAAACGTCTTGCAGATCTCGAAACTTAAGATCCATAAAAATCCTTAAACCCATATAAACTTATTGCGGTCTCGCTTGTTTAATCTAGACTTAAGTCTAGAATGGTGAAAAGTCAAAACTCTTCTTTTTGATCTATCTTTTTCATTCTTGATATAATTTTTTTAATAAAACTTAATTTGTAAGCGACGTTTGGTGAACCAAACTAAAATTTGGGTTTGGTGCAGTCCAGTTGATTGGATTATTCCTCTCACTTTTCTGGTAGGGAATTTTTTTTTCCATGTTTTTTTAGCGTAGATAACAAATCTTGTGGGACTCATCTTCATGTTTTATATGATTTTTTCAAAATGTAAATATGCTTATAAATATCGATTTTATATTGATCTTGTAGTCCATCATCGGGACTAGAAGAGTAATTGTGTACAGTTTTCGTTTCATTAAGCTCCTAACTGCTACGCATCAGGTTTAATTAGTTCTCTAATGCTTGTGATTGATGCAAATATGCATGTGTATGTTCTTTTCATAATCCGAGATTATGTTTTTCTAATTTGCAGAGATGGCAACGAATGGAACGACGACGAAGCCACCACCGATGCCTTCTCCTCTGCGTAATTCTAAGTTTTTGCAGGTTTATTCACTCAAAATATTCTTTCAAATCTCTAGAATCACTTGAGTTGTAACATGCAGTAAAGTTTTTAGTATAATGGTAGTATTTTAGTTTAGTGTGTAATTAAGTCAAAAATCATAAGTTGATACTCGTTTTGTATTTAGATCTCGATCTCACATAAATGATGATTTTGATAGTTGAAATTGAATGTGCTTGGATGATTTTTTAAATTGCAGTCAAATATGAGGATCTTGGTGACAGGAGGAGCTGGATTCATTGGTTCACATTTGGTTGATAGATTGATGCAAAACGAAAAGAATGAAGTAATCGTCGCTGATAATTACTTCACAGGATCAAAAGACAATCTCAAGAAATGGATTGGTCATCCAAGATTTGAGCTTATTCGTCATGGTATAATCATCTTTTTGATCATCTTAATTACTCAAAACAATGCATTAATGAACTAACTCTTTTTTATTAATCTTCAGATGTGACCGAACCTCTCATGGTCGAGGTTGATCAAATCTACCATCTAGCATGTCCTGCATCTCCAATTTTCTACAAATACAATCCTGTTAAGGTTTGTTAATTATATTTCTTTAATCGAAACTCGTATGAACTGATTATAACGGATACGACTTGTGATCATTATCTTTCTTTAATGGCAGACGATAAAGACAAATGTGATTGGTACACTGAACATGTTGGGACTAGCTAAGCGAGTTGGAGCAAGAGTTTTGCTTACTTCCACATCTGAAGTCTACGGTGATCCTCTTGTCCATCCTCAAACCGAGAGCTATTGGGGAAATGTAAATCCCATCGGTAAGTAATTATAGTGTTTAATCCTAATAATCTCTAACCTACTAATTAACTAAGTAACATAAATGGATTATGATGCAGGTGTTAGAAGCTGTTACGATGAAGGAAAACGTGTTGCAGAGACTCTGATGTTTGATTACCATAGGCAACACAGGATTGGTAATTTAATCCAATCATGTTCCATTTCTTTTAATACTATTGATTAAATTTGTCAGCTAATTAGTTATTATTGTTACCAAACCATTGTAGAAATACGCATAGCGAGAATATTCAACACATACGGTCCTCGTATGAATATTGATGATGGTCGTGTCGTGAGCAACTTCATTGCTCAGGCTCTCAGGTTAAACTAAATTCAATCAAGTTCTTGAATTTGTCCAATTTTTTTCTCTATAATCGGGTAACGTTTGAGTCGAATCTTACTATCCTAGACTAATCTTGAAGAGTGTTTCAGAAAGAAAGAAAAAAAGACTAATCTTGAAGCCTTTGTTTAGTAAAATCGTTTTTGGTTTTGCAGGGGAGAAGCTCTAACTGTTCAGAAACCGGGAACACAAACCCGCAGTTTCTGTTATGTTTCAGACATGGTATGAATGTCTATTCTGTACAGCAAAGATGTTTGTTGACAAATAAAAAGATTTGTATACGAAAATGATATATATAGTTCACAACTTCGATATTGTAGGTCGATGGTCTAATGCGTCTGATGGAAGGAGACCAAACCGGACCAATCAATATAGGCAATCCAGGCGAATTTACGATGGTTGAACTCGCTGAGACGGTTAAAGAGGTTAGCATTTGTCTTTCTTGTTATTTTATTTTTCACGCGAACGTGATTATACTGAGAATTGAGATTGATGCAGCTTATAAAACCGGACGTGGAGATAAAGATGGTGGAGAATACACCAGATGATCCGAAACAGAGGAAACCAGATATAAGCAAAGCTAAAGAAGTTCTTGGTTGGGAACCAAAGGTGAAGCTCCGTGAAGGGCTTCCTCTTATGGAAGAAGATTTTCGTCTCAGGCTTGGCGTTCTCAAGAAATGAAGTAATTACAAAAAAGTGAGAAAATGTGTTTTTAATTTCATTTAAATGTGTGTGTTTTTATCAAGTCATTTTTGAGTTTGCTGGGAATAAGGATGTCCTGACTAGGAACATTTTCGAGAGTGGTGTTGTTACTTTGTATTTTTATTATGAAACAATGAGATGCTTTCTGCATTTTTTTTTGGCAAAATTAGAGTCATATATGATCGATCTCAAAGTTCTTCAAGTCATTCGAGACAGGTCAAATCCAGGTTAAGTGTCGGAACATATAAAGAAGATGCACGAGAGTAGGGGTAGGCGTTCGGGTACCCATTCGGATTCGGTCCGGGTCTATTCGGGTTTCGGGTTTTCGGGGTCTAAGATTTCAGCCCCATTCGGGTATTTCTAAATTTTGGTTCGGGTTCGGTTAGGATCTTTGCGGGTTCGGTTCGGTTCGGATAACCCATTTAAATTATTTCTAAATTTTTAAAGTTTATTATATACTTTAAATTTCTCAAAATCTATAAACAAAATAATACTAGGTGATTTTCCCGTACTCATGCACAGGTATAAAAATTTATAAAGTAGATATATATTATAATAATTGATTGCTATTTACTTTTAGTTTTGAATTAATTTATAATTTTATGCATAATTTATATTAATAATTTATATTATTTAATTAGACTTATAATTCTAGTCGGTTTTGTTGTTTTCACAATCGGTTTAGTTATCATTTGGATATATTAGGTTGCATCTATTTCTCTGAATTCAATAATAAAAAAAATTATTCAATATATATTAAAATTTTGATTAATTTTCTTATTTGCATTAGGTTGGTTTTTGTCTTATATATGTAAATATATTTTAGGAAGGTTATTTATAACTTAAGATATATTGTGCTTAGAATGAAATTAAAAAATAAACTAAAGTATTTGGTTCCAAATTACCTAAATTAATATAACGATAATATTCTGCAATCTCATGCATATATATAAATTTTACAAAAGAACTAAATTAAAACAGTTACTTAATATTTTACTTTTATTTGCTAAGGTGTTTTGAGTCATCTTATAATTTATATTTATAAAATAAATTATTATTATTATAAAATTATAAAATTATATTTTCTTATTATATTTAAATCTCTGATTTTAGAAATAAATTGGATTAATCGAGTTACTTATGTTGTGAGTATCTTCAGTTACATATATTCTTTCAAATTCAAACTGAGGTATAATTATTTTTATTATAATTAAGTCAAGTCAAATTAATTTTATTTATCGTTTAAATGTGCATGTATTTTAATAATATATACATATATCAAATTAAATGTTGATTTTAAAAAAATTAGAAAATAAAACGATGATCTATATAAAGTTACATAATAAGTAATTGATATGTTTCTGGAAGCTCATGAACACATATCAATATTTACAATAACTAAAATATTTTTATAAATTATAAAAGATTTTATGCCTTTTGGTTATGGCTATATTAAGTTCCACAAACATAAAAACATAAAATTTAAAAGCAAATTTAATATTAAGAAAATATATAATTTTAATAATGCATTATATAATATATCTACCTTATTAAAGTGTATAGTGTGATTTTAAAATATTTTGTTATTTGATCAAAAGATGTTTATTGTTAAAATTTATTTTTCATTTTTTTAATATCTCTTAGAAATAAGCAGTAAAAATTGTGATTATATTTGAGAAATCTTATAATATAAGTAAAAAAAATTATAGATATTTTTGCTGTAATTGAAAGATATTATGGTCAAATAAATATAAGAAAATACAAATAACCTTTCAAAAATACTAATTATAAAATATTTTAGTCAATAAATCATATATCAGTTTATGTTACTTAATTTATTTTATGTAATTATCTAAAAAATAGATAAATGTATTAAAAATATTTATGTTACTGTGAAAATATATATTGTTGTACTATTTAAAATTATGTTTTAATATAAATAATATTTCTTTTTCTAATATCAAGATTATCTGTGAAAATATAAATATAAAGAAAGTATATTAGTATATTTTATGCTATTTGAAAATATTTTAAAATGGAATATTATTATTTTGTGAACTTTCCTTTTTAATGAAATCATATTATTTATACATATATTCTCGTTTTTAAATTCTCTTTATAAACTTTATAATATTCCGCTTTTATTATATATGTTATTTGGAAAATATTAAAAAGTAATTTAAATAAAAAAAATCAATAATAGTGTTTAAATATAACATTTTAATTCATTAAGGGTATCATCGTAATCAACCACTGTGAGAGTCAACGTGAGCGCGACACGTAGGAAACTGACTTCTCAAATAATATTATAGAGATATTACATATAGATTTGAATAATATATGTCAAAATACATAAAAATAACATATAAGTTGGTTTGGTTTGAATATTTGGATAGAGAATCAATAGATATTTTAAGTATTGTTGGTGTTGTAAGTATACTTTAGCTATTTTAGACATATATTTTTTACTATTTGTATATATTTTTAAGTATTTTGGACAACTTAAAAATATCTTATATATTTTGAATGTTTTCAATATACATTAAATCTAAAAATAATTGATATATATAGTTATATAAATCTAGTTCAGATATATTCGGATACCCGAAATACTTCGGTTCGGGTCAGGTTCGATTTCGGTTCTTTAAATACCAAAATTTTGAATCCATTCGGATATTTAATCAATTTCAGTTCGAGTTCGATACTACTTTTTCGGGTCGGGTTCGGTTCGGTTATTCGGATCTGGGTTTTTTGCCAAGCCCTACACAAGAGCTTGATCGAAACCACCAAAACGACATCGCAGCAGTCCAGATAATAAACACATCCATAACCGGCCCGGTTAACTTGGTCCAGTTACATGCTCCCACAAAAGCGAAAAGCACGATCCTTGATTTACCTAAGAAGCAATTCACAACCGTCGATTCATTAGTAATCGACGGTGTATATCCTTTCTTATACATTCTCTCGGATCACCATCCTTAGCCGTACAATATAAAAACAAATTGAACGGTTACGATTTATTGTCTAAGATAGTCGTCTTCATTATAACTACAGTGAAACCTCTATAAATTAATAATGTTGGGACTACACCAAAACTAAAAATTTTATTAATTTATAGAGATTATTAATTTATCGAGATACTAATTGAACCAAAAACTCAATTTGGGACTATGAAATTATATTAATTTATAGAGATATTAATTTATAAATTATTAATTTATAGAGGTTATACTGTACACCATCCGAATCTAAATACTCACAAATCATCTAATTTTCCTTCACTCAATTCTAGAGCATTAAGTTCAAATTTTCCGAGGAAAAAAAATGTCAGGAAGAGGAAAAGGAGGAAAGGGATTGGGAAAAGGAGGAGCGAAGAGACACAGGAAAGTTCTCAGAGACAACATCCAAGGGATCACCAAGCCCGCGATCAGGAGACTCGCTCGCAGAGGAGGCGTGAAGTGAATCAGCGGTTTGATCTACGAAGAAACCAGAGGTGTTTTGAAGATCTTTCTCGAGAATGTGATCAGGGACGCCGTGACGTACACTGAGCACGCGAGGAGGAAGACGGTTACGGCGATGGATGTTGTTTATGCTTTGAAGAGGCAAGGTCGCACTCTCTATGGATTCGGTGGTTAAAAATCGGTTTAGATTTGGTCTGGGTGGTGCTGTTGTTACTGATTAATAAGTCTTGCTATCAAGAAATCTCGGGTTTACTTCATTCGTCTTTGTTGGTTCCTTTCTTGGTTTGTGATTAGGATTTGGGTAACTGCAGTACTGTATTGAACTTTTATCTTTTGGTATAATGAAAGTCCGATTACTCTATTTGAAGTTTTTGCCAAATCCATGCTCTACTGTCCTCAAATAATACAATATCGATGATTCTTAAATTTTATCAATTGGCGAGTCATGAATTCATGATATTACTTGCTGAGTTGCTGGATTGTGTGTGGTCTGAAACTTGGCTTCATTGTGAATCAACAAAAAATGTGAAGAATGATCTTATTTGCGTGATTTTAGAAACACGATATTCAAACAAAAATTCATCTCTTTACTGGTGGTTCTTAACAAAAACATTATCGTTGTGAAGCTGTTAATTAACTTTGATTTTAGCTTAGATAGTTCATAACTGGATCAGAAAATCAATGTGTATATCGTTTTTCATTGTTGTGAAAACTGAAGCGGGAATGGTAAAATTTTCTCATGTTTTGTTTGGCGCCAGACATGGGTGGGAGTCTAAACTTTCAGATGTGTTTAATAAAAACACACACATAAAACCAGACTGGACGCTTACTCTATTTGAAGTTTTTGCCAAATCCATGCTTTATTTTCCTAAGATAATACGATATTGATGATTCTTAAATTTATCAATTGGCGAGTCATCAGCATGATATTACTTGCTGGATTGTGGTCTGAAACTTGGCTTCATTGTGTTTCAACAAAAAAAGTGAAGAATGATTATTGCCGTGATTTTAGAAACACGTTTGTGATATTTTATATTCAAACAAAAAAATAATATCTTACTGGTTCTTTACAAAAACATTATCGTTGTGAAGTTATTAATTAACTTTGATTTTAGCTAGATCGTTCATAACCGGATCAGAAAATTAATGTGTATGTCGCTTTTCAACGTTGTGAAAACTGAAGCGGGAAGGGCAAAATTTTCGCACGTTTAGTTTGGCGCCAGACCTGGGTGGGAGTCTAAACTTTCAGATGTGTTTAATAAAACCAGACTGGACGCTATTTTAATCGCATGACACGTAATCAATCCAGGATAAAGTTGCATACTGCCGTAAGATCCGAATACGATAATCAACGGTCACTATAGCTTCAAAAATAAAAAAAAGGGCCCTACCGGATTCGAACCGGTGACCTATTGATCTGCAGTCAATTGCTCTACCACTGAGCTAAGGACCCGTGTTGTTTGAAGGATCGCATTAAACAAACTTAACCGATATCTAAAACATAGCTGATGATAACGGAACGAGCTTCAAGAGTGTTATCTAATCCGTAAAGCTTTCGATTCCAAAACTTTTAGGTTGGATGTTAATTGTTCAGCTAGAGGATCTACGTATTGGATGAATCAAGAATAGCAATTTGACCCTTTCGATCCAAATACACGGTAGGATTAGAGAAACCGATGCAACGACCATAACTTAAGCGAATATCGTAGAAGAGCAATGAAATGTATGCGTGTGTGAGACGAAGAAGAATGGGAGAGAGAACGCTTACAAGTTTAACGAACTACTGTTCAAAATTACAAATTTACCATCTGTTTAAGAAGTGATATCATTATAAACATATGATTAGATTGTGGCAAGGAAGTTTAATGAACTATCACCTTCTATTTTATCGAACGACGGAGATGTGGTATCGTATCATGATAGAGCAGAGGACAATGAATGGTTTAGAATTTGATTTTACAATGATGCTGATGAGAGTTACAAGGCTACTAACTCAGTCTCCTCTCGTCTGCTATCACAATACCATTACTTTTCGTCAAATTCCCCAGCAAATTGTAACTTTATAGAGTATGGATATCTTTTTGTCACAATTCATATTACCTTTTACCCGTCGTATTTATATAATCTTGATGTGTTCGTGAAGTTTTAGCATAGACTAGTTGACAACTCGGAGTAATTTTCAAAATACAATTATTGAACAAAGAGAGGAGATTCATCAAACCATAACATATGTTCTTCCACAATTACAAACCAAATCATTAAAAACTAGATAAGAGCATAACCCATACGACTTTTTTTTAGAAGATAAAACACAAAAGCAACCAGATCTAGAACCCTAAAACTCATAGATTCCACAACCTCAAACAACATTTCAAGAGCTAGTAAACTTAGTCACAGCCTTCGTCCCTTCAGAGACAGCGTGCTTAGCGAGCTCACCGGGGAGAACAAGTCTAACAGCAGTCTGGATCTCGCGGGAGGTAATCGTGGGCTTCTTGTTGTACCTAGCGAGCTTCGACGCCTCCTGGGCGAGCTTCTCGAAGATGTCGTTGATGAAGCTGTTCATGATCCCCATGGCCTTGCTCGAGATCCCGATGTCAGGGTGGACCTGCTTCAGCACCTTGAAGATGTAGATCTTGTACGTCTCGATGCTCTTCTTGTTCCGCTTCTTCTTCTTGTCGATCGCGCCGGCTTCCTTGGGGAGTTTCTTCCCGGCCTTTGGTTTCTTCTCCGCCGGGGCTTTCTCGGCGACTTCCTCCGCTGGCTTCTCGGCGGCGGCGGCGGGTTTCTTCTCTGCTGGCTTCTTTCCTGCCTTTGGTGCCATCTTTGATCTTTCTTTTGTTTTTTTTTTTGGGGTGAAACGAAGAGAGAAGGAGGTGGAGATGATTTAGGTTTTTTGAGATGAGGAGTTCTGCGAAGGGGCTGGAGATGTTAAGAAGGAAGAACAAACATATTCTATTGGATAAAAGTAGTTCACGCGGATTGCTGATGTAGGACGGGGTTGTCCGTTAGATGGAGGATATTGGAATATCTAGATCAACGGCTGTTGATGGATGGTTTAGATAAGTGTTTCTTCTTCTCGGATCGCTGACGTAGATCACCGCTTTTTTAATCCTTTTCTTTGTGTGAACTCCGCTTTTTAATATTTTCCTATGTTATAATTTAACAATAAAAAGTTAAATGCGAATAAAACTTTTGCGGTAACTCTACTTTTTATATAAATTATTATAAATTACTTGGAGATATTATAGTTTTATGATTATCTATTTTCATTTTGTTTTTTTTTCCCTTCAAGTCAGTCAATCAAACCTATTTTCTACCACCATAAATAGTGGCTATCTTTTCTTCGTTTGTATAGAACTACAACAACAGCTTCTCAAAAATAATAATCATTTGCTCTCAGTTACTTTTCACTTTTACGATATAATAACAATACAGATATATCTAGCTCATCTAATATTTTACAACATGGTATAAGCACGAACTTTTTCTACGTACAAAATAAAATTTAGTTATTATTTTTAATATAATTAATATTTTTTATTATTGTTTTTGGGTAATAGATTTTGTGTTCTAGTGTTCAAATTATCTAAGGAAACAAACGCAAGGGGTGCCAGGAATACCAAATCAAACTGATACATACCGACTCTAAGACAAAGATGAGTGAGTGGCCATATTCTAACTTATTGAAACGTAGTCTGAATGTTAAAGAGTTTGTTCTGTACCAATTGGTTGTTATTTAGGTGATGATTGTCTGTAGTTTTTGGTTTTTATTTTTTCAAAAACCATTTTTCATCCAACCAAGATTTAGATTTTGGTTTTTGTTTTGTAAAAACTATTAGATTTGCAAATCAAGATTTTCAATAAACAGATTTCTTAAAACTTAGGGAAAACTAGTATTTTAATATTTCTACTATTTTATGAAGCAAAACCAAAGAAAAAACTTTTATGGGCTTTTAAAAAACAAATTTGTCTTTTTTGTAAAAAAGTGCTATATTGTGATTAATCAATAACTAACAATTAAATAAAAAAATATTTTCATAAAGATAAAAAATTTCTCTACAATTTTTGTACATATAAGATATCATTTAAACAATAATAAGGAATAATTTTTCGTGTTTCGTATATGAAAAATAAATTAAGATATTTATATAAAATTTTTATAGATAGTTTTAAAATTTTAAGTATTTTTAATAATTTATAGATATTTTATGATTCATATTTTACTATAACATAAGTTTCTTAATAATATAATAACTAAAATATATTAATGTATTTTTATTTTTAAATTACATCACTATATTTTGATAAATTTTAATGGTAATTTCTAAATAGTGTATTGCTATTTTGTTGTATTATTTTTTAAAAAAATGTATTAGCTATTTAAAAAATTAGAAAATACAGCAAAGCCAAAACCAAAAATCTAAATATAAAAACTAAAAGCTTAGATTAAAAACAAAAAACTAAAAATCAAAACTCTAAAAATCAAAAACCAAGATCCAAAAGCCCAAATCTAAATCTAAATCCAAAAACTAATTCAAACAATCAACACCTTAAAATGACGAATTTAAATATTTTATTTTACAAACTATTTAAAATTTTCAAATATTTGTATTAATGGTCCATATTTTTTTGGACTTATGGCCTTTACATCAAACAATAAGTAAAAGGGGAATAAAAAAAAAAAAACCAATCAGATGCCTCTAATCTGCCACATCAGCTCACTCATTTAGTAACATCGAATTTTACATAGGCCTCTCATGTGTCATGTTAATATTTTGTGTAAGCCCTTCACCCAACTTTCCTTCCTCGCGACCGTGATATTGTTTCGCCTCTTCCACTTCTCCATATTGATTTATGCAAATCTCCGTTTCTTTGGAGTTACAAAGATCCACTCTCAAATCATTCAATCCTTTCTTAACTCCTATCTTCATAAGCGATCCTATCCTTCCACCTCCCTTTTATTTCTACTCTTATATAAACCCTATCTTCGATGACGTTGTATCCGTTTTCCAAAGGCAAAACCTGTCAATATGACTAATATCATTTAGGAATTCTATGATTTTTTTTTATGAATAGCGTTCATCGTAGAAAATTATTTCACTATCAAGTACTAATTGTTCAATGTGAATAGCGTTTTCACAGAGAAAAGCTGCTAGATTGAGAAGAGAGGGCACTTCCTTTGGAGACAAATCTGAGAAAGGATCTCTACACAAGTAAGCTCTCCTTTCTTTGTCAATCGTTACTTATACTATTACTTAAATTTATGCAAGGCACATCAATCTTTTTTGCATTTATTGCCTCTTTAAATTTTTGTTATCTGTCTAATCTCCACTGATCAAACATCTGCGATTTGCGTTCTTTTGACTGGGGGGGGTATAAGAATATCTGAGAAGGTTCTGATTTATTGCCATACAGAGATGAATAGACTGTGTGAATCTAACATATCCAAAGATTTAGCAGAAACTCTCCAAACTACCTTCTCAGAAGCTTGATCTATCGGTGGTGAACTGAACATAATATTGGGCAACCCCCAGCTTTCATCAGTGGCAGGTGTGGATACGTCAGTAATCAGTGCATTGGTTCACAGACTCTAAAGCCAATCCCTAAAGGACCGCAAATTTCAGAAATTCTTTGTCAAAAATACAGACAATCACATTCTGAATGCTGAAGCAGGAGCAATCCCTGTTTTGGACCTTTTGGTGAACCTTTTAACGTCATAGGAATTCCGACCCAGTACTTGCGTCATCAGCCTCTCTCCATATGAAAACAACATATAGCTGATATTGTTTGCTGGTGCAGTCACTTCAATAGTTCAAGTCCTTAGAGTTGGAACCATGGAAGCAAGAGAAAACACAGCAGCGTATGTGACGTCAGACATGTGGATGAAGCTCTCGAACAATTTACATCTATTCAGATCCAACTGCTGCGGAAACGTTTGTATCAAAGAAAGTTTAACCTGTAGAAAAGGTACTATATGGTTAAACAATGTACTCTCTCCTTATATTCTAAACTAAAACCTCAAAATGTAATTTTAGTGGTTTATCTTTTGTTTTACTGCAGTCATCAGCTGGGCAAGGTTTAGAATCTCTTTCTTGTTGATCATACAAGGTATGTTGCTAACCTGAGCTTCTTTATATTTTTTGTGAGAATAAGTGGAGTATGAAAAGAAATTAACCAATCCACACTTAATAATCAACTCGACTATCTCCCTCTCTTTTCGTAACCAACTCAACTTACTTTCTTATAAAACCCCTAACTTACTATACTCCAAAACGAGACATCCTCCATCGTCGTTACCTCTCTAACGTAGAAGCTTGAAAATAAAAAATAAAAATTAAAAATGTTTCTTTGGCTGGTTATTGTCTTCATGATTTCAGCTTCTGTCTTTTCCCATGAATACATACTCCATTGGTTAGTTCCAACCGCCAAAGCTTCTACAAGTCTCACTGATTGGGCTTTTGATTAACAGTTTCAAGTCGGAGACACCAGTTGTAAGTATACACCTAAACCCCAGTAAAGTTTTCACTTCAATTTTGTTAAAATATTTATGATTTTTGTTTGTTCTTTGTTTGGTTCTCTATGTGGTTAAAAGGATTAAGTAGAAGAAAGATTTCGATTATGCAAGATAAAAAGTCATGGGAAGAAAGATTCAGCGAATACAAAACAGAGAAATGCTGCTGGGTTGGGTTGAGACGTGTTCCAGGAATGTACACCAATCGGGATCGGGAATCTTTGATTAAAGAGATCAACTTTGTTAATAGGATATTACGCGGAAGGAAAGATCCACAAGGTACCAAACTATTGTGATTTAGCAGAATCAACATTTTAATATTAATGTTTTCAAACTTAAATTAATAATGGATTAGTGTATGGTATTTTGTCTATTTATGAATGAATATTATTCTGATTAGTCTAAACGTTCTCTTTACCATGTCACTGAAGCTTGATATTGAGAGCTAGAATAAAGCAGAGAGGCAGAGCTTGAGAGAATTGCGAGGCTGAAGCAAGCAGAGACAGACATTCTCTAGCTAAAAGCTAACGAAGCAAAGCGGAGGCTGATTAGTGGATTATTTGTAAGGATGTGGCTAGTATTCAAACGCTAGATGGGAACCTGTTTTCATTACTTGATGTGCTACCGCCACCATCAGTTTATTCTTACCTTTCATCACCTTATCTCTTAAGAGTTTCACAGATTATCTATTTCTCTCTAGAGAAACAGATGCTTTTCATTCATTGTTCGTAATATTGACCACTCTCTTGTGTTTTTTCTTTGTTTCAGGTATGTGCAGGTTGCAGAGTTTAAACACCTCCTCCGCGTTAAGCTAATACCAAAGAATGAATACTTATGTTTGCCTTTCGTAAGCCATGACAGAACTCTCAAGCTTCCAAAATAATTTGATAATTGATACTACAACCGTTTGGTGTTTGTGCACCAGTATTGGAAGGATCCTAGGTCAGTCTTATATGCTTGCTCCAACGAGATTGAGCATCAGTGGCACAAAGTTCATGGTAATCCAATGAGAGCCAAATGCTGTCATTGAGGGAAGAAGGTAACATGACTGTTTCTGATGAATCATTTGCCTTTTTCTATAAAAATCTTTTGCTTTTTGTTCCAAGGCATTTTTTTTAATGAATCAGTGCTACTTTTTTGCTTCACATTGTAGGGATCTGGTGGTGTTTCAGTCAAGGAGACCACCCAACCTTTGGTCTTTTCTGTGACAAACCAATGTCTCACGGACAATGCAATATGGTTGTAGAGAGGCTTGATGACTACCTGATTGAATCAGGGATATGAAACTCAAGCTGCTGCTATGTTCATGTCACCAATATTATCTTCATATCGAGAGGAAAACTATTTATATTATGAAATGTGATCAATCATTTTAATATTCCAACTGTGTGAATCTAAAGCAGTTTGGTATTGTCTTCATTTGTGTCAAGTTGAAAATTTTAATTCATAGCATTGTTATTCCATAGCTTTTTATAGAGTTTATGATTAGTTCTGGAGATTAATCTTTCTCCAGAACATAGACACAGGTAATTACATTACAACTGACAAGTAATCTCTGTACATCAATTCCACTGACGGAAGAAAAACAAAATCTTAAATATACCAATTTCTAGACAAAAACCATTGGAGAACATATCTTACCTTTACCTACTATTGTTACATGCATTCACGCTGAAAGTACTTTCACCACGTCAAAATATGCAATTATGATAATGCACTACAATAAATTGGATAATTAAAATTGAAATGTTTACCCTAATAAAAGTCTTAGAACATTAGTTATAAATTTAATCTACAAAATTTACCTATTTCTAAAATATTATTAACTATAAATAATAATATAGATTTTTCGTAGATTACACAAGTTTCTTAAAAAACAAAATATAACAATAAATGAGTTCAGTTTTTTTTTTCTTTTTATCCAACTAATTTATAATCGGAGAAAACTATATTTCAAAATTATTTTGTAAAAATTATTTTTTTCCTGGTAAAAATTAACTTCTACCTAAAAATAATAAAAACAAATTAATAAGATACATTTCGCGCGTAGCGCGGACAAGATATCTAGTATTCATAAGGCCAACACTAGCACAAATTATATGGGTTGGAACTGGATCAAAATGTTTCCCGGAAAAAAAGAAAAATTGAACCAAAAAGAGACGGCTGTGAAACTGCAGATAATTTAAAAATCTGATATCTATTTTGTTTCCAACCATTAATTTAGTTGACACAAGACCCCATTATTGTTTCATAGAGACTACGGTGAAAACGATAGTTCTGAAAATCTGTTGAAGACTATTCAGTTTAAAAGTATATATTGGAGTACAATTTGATCAACGTATTATAGTTATATCTCGTTATCGTTTGTTTCCAACAGGTCTTATCTTGACAAACTGTACAAGTCTTTTTCTACTTTGGGCGTTGCGAGAAATTCATTTTAGGAAACATTATTCTCTTATTAAGAATTTGAATGGTTGTTTCACTTTGCGGTTCTGTTTGAAGATTAAAACACACTATTATTGTATGGACAACATTAACAATATGATGCAGTTTATATTTCTACTTTATCCAATTTTCCTTTGCAGAATTTTGTTTGTTTTTTGCACTGCTGCGTATTTAAATTGAAAATTAATTTAAAGATTAGTATTACCCAATTGGGATAAAATACATGCAAACCTATAAGAGAGTAGTATTACCAAATTATGAATTTTTTTTGGTAACTGGTCATTCATATTAAATTGCAAGGGAATAGAAAATGTTTATAAACCCTTAGATAATATATGGGTTGTTGAATCTTTGTTCACACAGTGGCGGAAACAGGATTCATTTTTACTAATCATTTTAATAACAATTACAATTTACAAGGGTTAATAAATTAATTCTTCAGTATTTTAACATAATTTTTAGAAGGAAAATATATGTATTTTTTTCATATGGGTCAAGTGACCATCCTGATTACACGCTAATTTCGCCACTGCATACAGAGGTTGTTGAATTTAAATTTATCCACCTTTAGCTGGCACATATTGACGCTTCAACTCTTTTTTTTTTGCCATCTATTATTTTTATTAAAGGAACTAAACCCATAAGAGAACCACATACATTCATAATCCCAAAACAAAGGGCAAGCCTAAAAAAAACATTGGGACAAAAGCCCAAACCACTAAACCGATCGGTGCAAACACATCGCCACGCGTCCCGACATGCGAAAGAAAACGCCCACGTATTGAGACCCACTAGGACACGCGTCACCCTGTCACTACATCGTGACCCAAATCGACAGACATAGCCGGAGATGACGGAAACCACCACTGGTTTCACCGGAACACGTCGGAGCCTGAGACCACTTCACCCATCTTTTTCGCCTGGACTCTTTCCAACGGATAGCTTCATCGAGACTGTCCCAAGATCTCATCCAGAGCTACCGAAACCACCACTTACGGATTTAAGCACGTACCCATCTCTTTCTTCTTCGCCGCTTAAGACCCTTCGACGGAGAGATTCAATCAATCCGTGACAAAGCCTACTAAAGAAGACCAACCATCCATTGGAGAGCATCAATCGACCACCCATCAAGATCTCATCCAAACCAAAAATCCATCAATCCCGAAGACAACATGATTAACATAGATCAGAAACAAACGCGTAAAAGCCAACTACACCCTGAAGAATAAGGGTCGAAGTCGGAGTCAAAGTCGGCCGCCTTCACCGGAGAAGAAGATGCCAACGCAAATCAATTGGTGACAACTTGTCATATGGGAGAGTTGTTAAAGGGTGAGGTTCTGGGTTCGAGGCATACCAACAACCTAATTATGGAGTTAGTGAGAACTTATAAGGAAGGGGTTGAGATCGATGTCCTGCAGGACTGTGAGTCTGGGTTGACGGGATGGGAAGGTCCACGGGGTGTGACGCCGGAGTCTAAGGCCAACCATCCGAGGCAAAGAGCGCCACCGATGCTGGAGAGGAACGAGAAAACTTTGATCTTTGCCGATAAAAGTACAAACAGAGAACCCAATACTTAAAGACCGGATCGATGGTGGCTATGGGAGTCCACCCCGTCGGCCGGTGACACGGTGAACAGAGCAAACTTTGAGCGGCGGTGGAGTTACGGGAGAGAGAAAAAGGGGTTGTTTTTTTACTGACGCTCCAACTCACCACTATATGTTCAATATATCTTCAAATAATTCATTTAATTACCAGTCGCACGGATCGTCGCCTATATATATAGCTGGCTAGTATGGTTGCTATCTTGATATTATTTACGTTGAAACTTGCTCTCTCCCTGAGAGCAGGGCCGTCGAGAGTTTCTAAGAAAGTGCTACACTACTAGAATATTTTCTTAGTAGGTCCAATCATTATTCTCATCACATAAGATTATCATCCTCATAACTGAAATATGCAACCGTTCTAGGGGTTATGCAGTGGCTAGATAAAAAGATAACACATCAATCAAAAATCAACCTCTGATATACACATGACTATGACTACTTAACTACAAAAATACTTGCTTATTATTTATCATATCTTTCGTTCTACATAAATGATTATCACCATCGACTCGATTCAGTTGAGATTTATTTTGTGTGGATACGCTGATTCTCCAATCTCCATGACAATGACATAACTTTTGAAAACTATTCAGTCTTTTCTTTAAACCATAAAAACAATGCGACAACGAAAAACTCTTGAAATTTCAAGTAAATTACTTTTCTGTATAAAACCAAAATTCTTATAGCAAAATTTGGTATGTGAGATTTGCATGACGAGTACCAAGTTTAAACAAAACATGTCCTGTATTTGGACACATAACAAAACCACGATGTTCTATTTGTAGATAAATAACAACACCATGATGTTACTCCTATTTGTAGACAAATATTTTTGATTAGTTTATACAACCAACCAATCGATGATGGTTTAGTGATGAAAAACTCATTTCAAGGCAAGAGACTAGGAGCGTCCAAAAAAAAAAAAGAGTTCAGAGACTAGGATTCTAGTTATTCCATTATTAGTTATAACCACTATGGATGTCTTAAACGACAAAATTAGATGGCGTTCACATACTCCGAATAGTAGTCTAGGAGGATCTCTAGGCTTTCTGCCCAAGATTCCCCAAATTTTCAGAAAAAGAGGAGATTAATTTACACAACCAAATACCAATTGAATTGAACATAGTTCCAGTGGAAGCATTACTACCAATAAAACAGTAAAACTATTTCATATTAACTAACAATCTGAACCTAGATGCGTTTTATATGTTTTAATATTTACGTAATGATGAGACGCCAAGTCTGTATATATGTAACCATACAATAACGGTACCATAAAGTTCTTCATACAAAAATTACTGCGGTCCTAAAATAAAATAAAAACAACCTTACTCTACACAAGTATACGCACAAAAGAATAAGACATTTGAAAGTTTAGAAAATCAACCTCCCAAGCTCCAACTTCAAATCTTCATTCTCTACCGGCGTTAAGTTCAAATCCAAACACAAAACTCTCTTTGCGTTACCGCCGCCGGCTTTTTTCATAGCCATCGGATCTGGCGCTAAACTCCGGCTAGCTCCTCCTCCTCGATGCTTCCTCATGTGGCCACCCAAGGCTTGCCCTACGGCGAACTCAGCACCGCATACGGGACACTCGTGTTTCACCGGTTTGACTCTCTTGGGAGAAGGAGGTGCGTGGCCTTCAAGTGCCGCCGATCTGCGGTGGCTTGCTCGGTGTCCTCCCAAGGCTTGGAAAGACGAGAACTCCTTGTTGCATGTCTTGCACGCGAAAACGCGGCTTTTGGTCTCGTGTTGGTGAGCCTTTGAAAGAAAAATCAAGCAGCTTGCCATCTTGTTGATCATCTCCATCTCTCTTTCCTTTTCCATTTGTTTTTGATGATTCTCTAAACAAATCTCCTTCTGTGTGAGATTCGGTTGAGAAATGAAAAAAATGAAACGAAGACTTTGTTGAATGATGGATTTACGATCTTATTTATATAAGCGAAACTTAGCTTGGCTTTTTTGCATTGACTTTTTGTATATGGTTTGTTGAAATTCTAGTTTTACCCTTTCCTCTTGCTGAACAAACACCAGCTTGTTTGACCCTCCACGTTCAATAATAGTTTTGTGTTATTCTATATTAAAATAGCAAAAATAATAATACCTGAGTAACGCTTATATAAAGAAACCCTGATAGTACAAAGTATATGTTCAATCGCTTAGGAATGAGATGTACGTGTAAAATGAGTCTATAAAGCCATGCGTTAATGCAGTGATAAAGTTTATGACTTCGTTCATATCAGGGATCCCTTTATATCATACACTAGATGCTGAATTTTTGTGTTTTAACTAAACGCCTAAACGAGTAATAAAAACAAAAAGGCTCAACCCATCATGCAAAGAACTAGCTAACACAACTTAACTGGAATGAAATATTTTAATATTAACATATAGAAGATTATATATGTTCTGAAAGTAAGATTGTTAGGAATGTCAACGTCATATATAGAATTTGAAAATACTCAACGTAATATATAAGAAATCAACAAATCAAGTTATTCCAATTCATTTTAAGTTGAAAATTTATCAAAACAAATATCCAATTGATTAAGTTCACTGCTAAAAATTTAAATATAGAAAATAAAATATCACATCATGGTAAAAATACAGCGCAAGATGACTTCATATTAGCAATTGATCATACTAATTTTGATACGAGCAAGTACTAGGTAATACAACTAAGCCAAACACAACATACCATCATTATCATCCATAATCTACTTATCTAGCTTTGTTCGTCAACAAGTAAACTATTGATCTTTGAAAAAAAGTAAACTATAGATCTAATCAAACAATACATATAATAAAATTTATGATGCCATATAGTATTAAATAACAATTTAAGAAATGGGTACTTCGGTAAATTAAAGAGAAAGTACGGCAAGACTTTTGGTACGGCAAGTTGCAATGAGTCACGGGAACGTCATCGCATACCAAACCAAACAACGATCGGAAAATAGTCGTGAGTCAGACGCTCTAGAGTGTTTTACTATTAATCATGCCTTCTGTTTACTTCACTCTCATGTTCAGGGCGCGTGCATTTCAAACTCCCATTTTCCACCTTTTATTTTTGTTCTGTTTCCTCGTCGTGTAAGATTTGTTGTTTTCGGTCAACATCTCCCATGAAAATTAGGTTGCGTGTTATTTTCGACATTTCTAGGTGTGGAATTTATTTCCTAATGACTACTACAAACTATTACTTTCTGAGTTCATACTTTTCTATATATCGAAAACGTAACAATAACAGACTTTATTAGTTAATTATCTTCTTATCGAAAATGCATATAAAAAGTCAGTTTCAAAAAAGAAAATGCATATTGCATTCTTTGATTGTCCAAATACCTCGCCCAAAAATAGAAGGACAAAGTTATTTACACGAGAATTAGTGGCTCGGTTCCTTATATTCATGAAAAATATACATGGCACGTAACATCCAATAAAACCAGCATCTAAGTTTATTATTATATAACCTGGGATCGAGACCAAGATTTTTCAATAGAAGCTTGAAATTTCTTACAAGTTACAACCACTCATGATCTACACAAATTTTTCTTTACCTTTTTCCGAAAGCAAATAAAAATACCAGGAAAGTACTACTCTCTAATTCCTTACACCAGGTGAGCCTTTTATTATTAAAAGTATTTTACACAGTCGGCTATAGTCCCGAAATTGTCAGGATACATCGTGGTTATTTTAAGAGTAATTCTTGGGTTCACTCCCTAGAGTGAACCTACAGGTTCACCAACCAATAGAATTTCACTATTTTATATTCAGTATTTTTTTAAAAAGGAAACAAAAAATTATGAAACTATCTTATGTTTTTAAATAAAAATAAATAAAAAACAATAGTAATTGCAAAAAACAATAATTTTTTTTAAAAAAAATACTTTTAATACCGTCCGCAAAACAATAAACTCTAAACCCTAAATCCTAAACCCTAAACCATAAATCCTAACCTCCAAACCCTTGGATAAATCATAAATCCTAAATCTTTGAATTTAAATCCAAGGGTTTAGGGTTTACCCAAGGGTTTAGGGGTTAGGATTTAGGGTTTAGGGTTTATTTTTTAGTGTTTAGGGTTTATTATTTAGTATTTTGCTGACTGCGTTAACACTACAACAAAACATAGTCAATCCTAACCAATTTTC
The DNA here is from genome assembly GCA_018703725.1 of Brassica juncea. Classification (NCBI taxonomy): domain Eukaryota; kingdom Viridiplantae; phylum Streptophyta; class Magnoliopsida; order Brassicales; family Brassicaceae; genus Brassica; species Brassica juncea. The sequence goes on from CM031940.1 coordinate 60,007,604, forward strand.
TGACCACAAAAGTTGGTCAAAAATGTTTCCGACCATAAACTAACCAATTACTGACGATTTAAATAAATGGACATAAAGTGGTCGGAAATTACCGACAAAAAAATCTGGTTAGAAAATGGTCAGTAATTTGTGACCGAATTTTGGCCACTTTATAATCGTCAGAAAATTGGTCAGAAACCAATCAGAAAGTGATCAGATATTTTTAAAAAATTAGCCGTTTACGCCCGTTGAGGCAGTGGTCAAAAAATGATCAAAAATATGATTTCTCTTTTACTTTGCAAAGTAGCCGTTGTTCGTATCTCATCTATATAAGGCATTTGATTCATTTGCAATCTACAAACAAATTCAAAGTAAAAAAAAACATTACATTGAAAATGTCTTCACATATTTTAAATTTTCGTAGATGGATGTACGAGCAATGGGATTCAAATGGGCAAATTTCAAAAGAATTTGCGGAAGGGCTTAAAGAATTTATGCGTTTTTCCGGAAATCAAGAGATTGCTTTGAGAGAAGGTAAGACATTTTGTCCTTGTATTCGTTGTGACAATAGTAAATTCATTCCAATTGAAAGAGTATGGAATCACTTATATCAATATGGATTTACCCCTAATTATAAAATATGGTATTTTCATGGGGAAGTTGATGCTGGAAATATGCCTAGTACTAGTGAATATGTGCCGGTTAGTTTAGAGGAACCTAGAATGGTAGTTGAATCTAGTGAAACAATGCAAATGGTAAATGATGCATTTCATGAAAACATCTCCTCGTTTATAGAAGACGGGGAGAGAGTTGAGGAACCAAATTTAGAAGCGAGGAGATTTTTTGATATGTTGGATGCAGCTAAGCATCCAATATATGAGGGTTGTAAAAAAGATCATTCTCCTTTATCGGCTGCAACTAGGATGATGACCATAAAATCAGATTTTAATTTGGCAGAAGATTGTGTAGATGCAATTGCTGATTTTGTGAAAGATTATCTCCCCGAAGATAATATGTGTCCAGCTTCTTACGACGAGGTCGATAAACTTGTTTCGGGTCTAGGTTTGCCATTTCAGATGATCGATGTTTGCATCGACAACTGTATGATTTACTGGAAAGCCGATGCGAACTACTTGGCATGTAAATTCTGTGGTAAACCCCGATTTAAGGTCACTAGTGGAAGAGCTAAGGTTCCATATAAGCGTATGTGGTATTTACCATTAGCGGATAGACTTAAAAGGTTATATCAATCTGAACGGACAGCAACTGCTATGAGATGGCATAAAGAGCACTCAAGTGATGGCGAAATTGTGCATCCCTCAGATGCAAAAGCATGGAAGCACTTTCAATCAATTTATGAGGACTTTGCATCAGAGAGCAGAAACGTCTACCTCGGATTATGTACTGATGGTTTCAACCCATTTGGAAAACATGGAAGACAATATTCATTATGGCCGGTAATTGTCACACCTTACAATTTGCCCCCGTCTTTGTGCATGAAACGAGAGTTTCTATTTCTCACCATACTTGTTCCTGGTCCAGAACATCCCAAACGATCTCTTGATGTGTTCTTACAGCCACTGATTTATGAGTTGCAAGAGTTATGGGCAAATGGTGTTGACACATTTGACATTTCATGCAAACAGAACTTCAAGATGCATGCAGTGCTTATGTGGACTATCAGTGATTTTCCTGCATATGGAATGTTGTCTGGATGGACAACACATGGAAGGTTATCGTGTCCATATTGTCAGGATAGTACTGATGCATTTCAGTTGAAACATGGACGAAAGACGTGTTGGTTTGATTGTCACAGAAGATTTCTACCGAGTTCACATCCTTATCGTCGGAGCCAGACATTGTTTACAAAGGGAAAAGTTGTTCATGATGCACCACCACCAGAGTTAGATGGTAACTATTTATTGAGGCAGCTTAGAGATTTTGGGGCAGATACGACTGCTGAATGCGGTGGAAATGGGCATGTCCCAGTTGATGGTTGTGGCGAGTATCATAACTGGCATAAAAAGAGTATTTTTTGGGATTTGCCGTATTGGAAAGACCATTTGCTACGGCATAATCTAGATGTCATGCACATTGAAAAGAACTTTTTCGATAACATCATGAACACAATTTTTAATGTCCAAGGGAAGACAAAAGATAACTTAAAGTCCAGATTAGACTTGCCTAGTATATGTGCACGAGAGGAGCTACATATCATGGCCAACGGAAAAGGTCCTACCCCCAAGTTTAGATTGAGTCCAACAGCAAAGGAAGAGTTTTTTCAGTGGCTATTAAGTAGCGTTAAATTTCCTGATGGATATGCTTCTAATCTAAGGAACTGTGTTGATAGTCAAGAGGAACGGTTATCTGGTATGAAAAGTCATGATTGCCATGTTTTCATGCAACGCCTACTTCCATTTGCATTTGCGGGACTCCTACCAAAAGATGTTCATGAAGCTATTGCTGGGATAAGTGCTTTTTTCCGAGATCTTTGCACTAGATCACTCACATTTGATGGAATTCGACAATTGGAGTCAAATATACCAATTATTCTTTGCAATCTTGAGAAGATTTTTCCACCATCTTTTTTTGATGTTATGGAACATCTAGCAATTCACCTTCCTAGAGAAGCAGAACTTGGTGGTCCAGTTCAATATAGGTGGATGTATCCATTCGAGCGGTTTATGTTTCACTTGAAGAAAAAGGTCAAAAATTTAAGCAGAGTTGAGGGTTCCATCGTCGCTCAGACCATTAAAGAAGAAACATCACACTTCTCTGCTTACTACTTTGCCCCACATATTCAAACCAAGAGTAGAAAACCCTGCCGTAATGACGATGGAGGAGAAAAACCCCATTACATATCCGATGTTCCAGATATCTTTGCACAAGTAGGACGATTAAGTGGAAAACGCAAGAAGCGTTGGTTAACAGATGAGGAGATAAGACACTTACATATGTATATTCTTCTCAACTGTGACGAACTACTGCCATACGAAAGGTATTTTTTTTAAAGTTGTGAATTTTTTTTTTCAGTTCCATAAAAATTTATTCTAAAAAATTACTTTTGCAGGATCTATGATGCTCAACTTAGGGAGGCATATCCGTACCATTCAGAGAATCAGATTTTAGCAATAAAACATATGGAATATGCAAACTGGTTGAAATTCTATGTAAGATCATCTTTAATTTATTTATATAATAAATTTATTTGTGAACAATTATTAATTACTAATTTTTGGTACAGGTGTGCATATGTTTGACTAGGGGCGAAAAAGTAGACAGTTGGTTCGAAGAGTTAGTGGGTGGTCCTTTGTCACTGGCAGTGAGTTCACCAGCATATTTCACACGTGGTTATGCTTTTAAGGTGTCCCGTGAAGGAAATACTACACCAACCGTGAACTCTGGAATATTTGTGCAAGCTGGAGATACAACATATTATGGTGTTCTCAAAGAAATCTTAGAAGTTGAATATCCAGGAAGCATAAATTTAAAATGCATATTGTTTCTATGCGATTGGTACAATCCACAGCTTGGAAGTGGTGTGAGGCATACTAAATTTGGAGTGACTGAGGTTAATTCATCAAAGAGACTCAACAAATATGATCCTTTCATCCTTGCATCACAAGCGGATCAAGTGTGCTATATTCGTTACCCTCGCATTAAACACAAAAAAGATCCATGGGTAACAGTCACACATATTATTCCGAGGGGTAGAGTGTGTGGAATGTCTGAGAAGGACCCATTGCAGCAAACCTCAGTTGGTTTTGTAGGTTCGGTTGATCACTCGGTAGAACCAACACCTTTGACTGATTTTGAAGAAGCAACATTGGATAATATATTGGAGATTTCCGATGAAGAGCTTGGTGAATTTGAAGAATGCACTGATTCAGCATCCTCAGAATATTCTGATTCTGAATAATCAATTTGGCTGGTACGTTTTATGACATTATTTTATTATGTATATGGTGACATAATGTTTTGAAAACCGGACCGGATACCGACTCGGTGTAGCTACTGGTTGACTGGTTAGACCGGTTCAACCGGTCGAACCGGGTTTTCTATCTATGAAACTTATATATATAATTATATATTTATATTATATGAATTTTATTTCTACATATAATACATTCTCTATTCTTTTCTATAATTAACTAAATATAAACAATAAACATAAATCTAACCGTATATATAGTAAAATAAAACTGAATAGTGAATACTATTTAAACTAAAATTGATAAAATCATACTATGATTTACAATTAAAATTATCATATTTATTTATTTTTAAAACTAAATCTCAAATTTTATAAATATGGTAAAATAAAGATAGTATATGAAAGTCAAAAATATATTTTTAACATTGTTTCTTAAAAAAATAAAAAATAAATTAAATAGTGATAGTTGAACACTAATTATAAAATATTAAATTTTAGCTAGTAATAGTTGAAAACACTTAATCATATGTTAATTTTTATGAACCGGGTTTTAAAATTGACCCGGGTCACCGGTTTTACCGGTTTTACCGGTTTTTTACAAATCCGGGTTTTAAACCGAACCGGACTCGGCTTCTTCAGCGAGTCACGGTCGAACCGGTTCGACCGGCCGGTCCGGTCCGGTTTTCAAAACACTCGTGACATGTTTTATTTTTAAATTAGAAACATTTGTTCGACAATTAAAAGCATATGTTACATGCCTTATTTAAAAAAAAACAGTGTATTGGTGTCCACATTAATTAATAATGTAACTAAGGTTAAAAAAATATTAAATGATGTCGTGTAGTGGGCTTTGGGGATAAAGTCAAATTACTTTAACCTAATCTAAACTTTCTATTAACTTTGTCTTCTCAGCTTCAACGGCGGAGAACTCGTCTGTCTCAAGATCTATTCTGGATGATGCCTTCTCGAGAAGATTTTCTGCGTTATCTTCAACAAAATCCAGTTGGTGATGGAACACCAAGTTTTGTTGACACCTTTCAGGGATTTGAGACTTACTTCTCTCAACCAAATCCGGCCAATACCAACATCAGAGACATTCCATCAACTTCGACTCCTCCTACGGCAGCGCACATCCCTCAGATGACAGTAGATGACCTTCTGGCGGCTCCTGGACGAGAGAGCCTCACTGTCCTCGACCCCCTAAGGCGTGGAAGGGCTACTTGGTAAGTGTTTATTTGATATAATTTGTTGATTTTCAGTGACTTGTAGGCTTAAGTATTATGAAGGCTTTGTGTAAGTAAACTTGCATGACTTAAAAGATTGATTTTTTTTTTAGGTTCAAGCATGACAAAGGGAAAATTTCGAAAGCTATATTAAAGATGATGAAATCTGACCTACCAGGAGCATATCCTACTTATAAACATCTACCTGGTGATGCAAAAACAAGATGGTTCAGAGCATTTGCGGTAATAAATTTATCACTGTAAATTTAGTTTTTAATCTTTATTTATTCACTATAATGTTTCACTACTTTTCAGCAACAATTTACTTGGGAACCTAGCATTACTGAAACCGTAAAAATTGCTTACGAGAAAAAGGCACAGAAATCTTTTTCAAGCAATTTGTGTGAATGGAAAACAAAATGGAAGCTCAACAAAGATCCTCCGGAGTGGGTATCGAGTGATAATTGGGAGCGCTACGACTTGATGTGGAAGGATGAACACGTCCAAGCAAAATCTTCCAAAAACTCTACCAACCGGAGAAGCGAGCGTGGTGGCTATGGTATTGCAATACACAACACAGGGGCAAAATCCTTTGAAAGGCGCAAAGACGAGATGGTAAATTATATATAGATACCTTGTTAAATATACTTGGCTAATTGTAGTGACTGTGAGTTGAATTTTTTTTTCATTTTGGTAAGACCATTGATAATGGAGGGGAAGAGCCTGATATGCTAGCTTTTCTTGAGGATGCACATCGAAGTCGCAAAACTGGTGACATTCGTGACAAAAAAGTGAAGCGGATTGTGGAGACGGTGAAAGAGAAGATAAATGATCAGCTAACTCAAGGTGGATCAACTGAGACAAACAATCTTACCCAAGCAGATATCAACCATCTCGTTTTACAGGTTAAGTTAGTTTGTTTTTTTTTTTTTTGCAATTTTTTGTGCTTTCCTTATATATTTCTCATTCTATAGGAAATCCCTGTCATTAAGGGTCACCGTTTTGGGTTTGGAACACTGCCGGACCCGGGACAAGTACCTCCAGCGTCTTTCATGTCTAATTTGGACCAAGAAGAACGACTACGGATTGCAAACGAGAAGATTGCTATGGCAACAGAGAAGATAGTGACACTAGAGAATGACAAGGCTGAGAAAGATAAGGTTATTCAGTATTTGCAAGACCTTGCACATAAGGTTGTCAGCAAATTTCCAGATTTGCTTCATGAAGATGAAGATGCAACTCAAGAATAAGTCTTATGCTTGTAGTTTTTTGGGTTAAAGCTTTAGTAACGAACGTGCGTTACATATTATGCTTTTAGTTTTTGGTTAAAGCTTTGGTAATCATTAACTGTTGTTTTAAACTTTAGCAAAATATTTTGCTATAACTATTTAATGTTAAATATTTAAGTAAGATTTCAAGTCAAAAATATATTTGATTTAGTCTTTTAAATTTTAAATACAATTTTATTGATTAGTAAATTTAATTAATTAATTAATTAATTAATTAATAATTGGTCAGAATTTCATCAAGAATAAATGATCACAACTTCGTCAAAAAATTGTCACAATTAATAGGTCAATAAATGGTCAAAAATTCGTCAATAAAAGTGGACAGTAATAGGTCAGGAATGGTTAGGAATTTTTGACCGTTTTCCGACGATAACTGCTGACGCCTTTTCTGACCATTATTTTGGTCAAGAAATATTGACCATTTTCTGACCAAACTAAATTTCTGACGGGGCTTTTCCGACGACTTACGGAGGTCAAGAATTGGACAGAAACCCTTTGTTTTGACCAATTTCCGTCGAAAATGGTGGTCAGAAATCAAACTTTTTCTTGTAGTGTAAAAATATTTTAAAAAAATTAATTTATCCAAGAGTTTAGGGTTTATCCAAGGGTTTAGGTTTAGGGTTTAGGGTTTAGTATTTAGTGTTTTGCTGACTGCATTAAAAATATATTTTTTTAAAAAAAATCAAAAAATTAGGATTTATCCAAGGTTTTAGGGTTCATCCAAGGGTTTAGGGTTTAAAATTTAGGGTTTAGTGTTTTTTCTGACGATATTAATTTTTTAAAAAATTTATGTTTTTTACAACTACTATTTTTTTTATTTACTTTTATTTTAAAATATAATATAATTTTACAATATTTTGTTATCTTTTAAAAAAGATAATGAATATGAAATGATGAAATTCTATTGGTTAGTGAACCTACATATTCATTCTAGGAGGTGAACCCAAGAATAACTCTATTTTAATTAGTCACAAACAATTACAAAATTGACACAGAATGAAAAACATGATTACAAATTTGCGGCTACAATAGCCACAAATTAGTTATGAAAGAAAATATGACTACAAATTGACATAATTTTGTCACGAATTATTGTGACTAAATAGTCACAAAATAAAATGTGGCTAAAACTAGGACTAATCTAAAAATATTTTTTTTGTCACAATTTGATCAGAAACTTTTCATGACTATTTCTGAAATAGCCATGATTTAGCCACAATTTATTCATGACTATTTGAAACTCTAAACCCTAAACAAACTTTCAAATCTTAAGCTGTAAACAAAAGTCTTACAACTTTCTATTCTAAATGAAAACTAAATAATATAATAGAATTATTTATAAAAAGTTATATTTTCTAAATATACATTTTAAATCTTAATCCCAAATATTAAATCTATAGCAATTTTTTGTCATCAAATGAAAACAAACTCTAAGAAGACTGTGCAAACCAAACTAGTAACTGCATTCATATAAACAATGAAAGACGATTGCTTTCTGGCGCGAATGTCCACCTTTGTATTCAGTGTTCAGAAGATATAAATGATCTCTAAGTGGCTAAAACTTCCTTGACCATTTGAAACTATAACATATTAATTGTATTAAATCTACGACATATATATTGTATTTTCTCATTCCCTACCGTAAACTATAAATTTTAACTTTTAAACTTCGAATTAATTGCAATTATTAAAATTATACCCTAAAACCAAAATATAACAATTATTAATATATACACACATTTAAAACCATTTACAAACTCTAAACCTCTAAAATCCAAACTTAAACCATATATCCAAAATCCAAAATCCAAAATCCAAAATCTAACATTTTATACTTTAAACTCAAACTTTAAGCTTAAACTTAAAAATTAATGTCAAATATTAAATGTAAACTTCAAACACTATCTCCAAAACTAGTCTCTACAACTAAATTGCATACCCCAAATCATAAACCTTACACCAAATCTAATACTCTTAAATTTTAACATCAAATCTTAACCATTAGTTACAAATATAAAATTTCCAAATTTTAATCTCATATGTTAACCCTAAACTCCAAACCGTATTTTCCAAATCCTAAATTATAAACCTTAATTTTAGACATTAAATCATATAAATCAAATAATAACCATATAATATAAAAATTTATTTTAAAAATTAAATATATGATTAAAGGGTTATTTGAATGTAACCCTTATTATTAAAAACCTATAAAAAATACCATAAATTAGATAAATGATTAATATATATATATATATATAATATATAAGAAATCTACATGTTTGACAAAAAACAAAAATCTACATAAATTTTCTATTGGTTAATCCATGGTCACATAGATTGCTCTATCTACCACTAAATCAAACTAATCTAACGAACCAAATTTATTTGTGATTTTCTCTTTAATCTCTTGTTTCTTTTTTTTTTCTATAGAGGTCTCTCTCTATCATATCTTTAATCTTCGAATCTAACTAACTATCTTCTCAAACCTTGGGAAGACTTATGTTACAAGGAAACGAAGAAGACGAAGACTTGCATGAGTGAGCAGTGGTGGTGGTAGTCGAGCTCACTCTCACTTAGATTGCGTGAGTGAGCAGTGGTGGTGGTCGAGCCGGAGGAAGATGACGTCTCCAGCTATGCGTCACATCTCCTCACATCTCTGTTCAAGCTCTTCTCCGGCTTTACCACCTCACCAACATTTCAGCGAGTCCAGTTCCTCTCATTGGAGATGGCTCATCCAGCTGTGCAAGCGGTGTTACATCTGCTCTTTTGCAGTTCAAGACCTCTCTTCCTATCTTTGGCTCAAGACCTCCTCTCCTCCTCAGCTTGGAATATAAGAGCAGGATTTAAGAAGACATTGTAAAGTTGGAGAAGATATTTTTTAACGGCTGCAACAAAAATCAAAAATTAGATTTAGGTTTAGTTTTTTCCGGTATGTATGTAAACCGATTGAAATTAATAAACTAAAATTGATTTGTTTACCGATTATGATATGTAAACCGGACTTTTATTTGTAAACCATATTTGTATTTTTAAACCAAAATAAAATTTATAAACAAAATAAAATTGTAAGATATTATAATTTATAAACCAAGTTAAAATTAATCATGTAAATTATAAAATATCTAAAAATTAATTCCAATGTATAAAAATATTTTCCTCTCTTAATAATAGTCATGAATATAAACATGACTAAATAATCACGAATTATACGTGAAATATCATGACTAAATTAGTCACAAAATATTTGTGACAAATCACAGTCACATAAAAGCATGAAAAATGGTTTCAAACTTTTAATCACATTTTTCGTAACTTTTTGTGACTATTTCATCATATAATCATGAAATTTAAGCCATAGCAACAAACAAACGTAGTTATAGCTCTGTTTTACTAGTGTTTCTGCCGCCCATATCAGACATCTTTTCCTTATTTGATTTTAAACTACTCTTCATTTCTTTGGTTTCAACTCCAACTGGATCGTTCCAATTCATTTCTCACTTTAGTTTTATTTCGTGGAATTCAGTAGTACTCTTTTTTTTCAGAAAATATAGCGCATAATACCAAATTAGGAGATTAGTGATTGTCATTTGCAAAAAAATATTAACGACACAACATAATTCATTCCAATTAAGTTTTAGATTTGACTTAACGTGTTTGGTTCAGTTTTTCTTCACTCCTTTAATTTGACACAAACCTTTTTTGCATGGATCACACGGGTTTGACATCTAAATATTAAAACCTGATAATCTTTTTTTTTTTAAACCTGATAATCTATTCTCGTAAAAATAGAGGGTGAGAAAGCACTTTTAGTGAAATTTATTGTTTAAAATAAACTGTGTGGTTGAGTGGTAAGAGGAGACAGACTTAAAACGTCAACATGTATTAGATTTATATTGAAATTAAGTTACATTATTCTTTTTTCTTTTAAAACTAATTAAGTTACATTATTCTTAGACCAAATATAAATACTTTGTTTCGGTTATTTACATACTTGAAAAAAGAATCTATTCGTAGATTACATTTCCGTTTGTGGATTAATCTGTCATTTTTATGATCCGGATACCTCAAAATGAAAAAAATAATAACTGTGGAAAATAATTTTCCAACAACTAAACCCGTACAGGACAATTACGTTAGAGCGCGTGAACTGAAGTGTTCCTATATAGATTGAGTAGAACAGTAATACAGATTAAATAATTTTTTTTTTTCTTCTAAAAGTCCATGATCCACGCCGCCCCTCGCAGAAGAAGAAGTTGAACATTGGACGAATTCATAATTGACTATAACGGTTTGCTTTGGTTCTGTTTGGTTTGCATGAAGAAATGTCGTGCCGTTTGAATACATAATGTTTTGCTGTATATTGAGCATGAATTAGAACGCATTGTTGTTTTTGTATATTCTTCACTCGGTACAGTTAAAAAAGTCATCTTGTATATGGATGTTTTGTTAGTTAGATACAACCTTTAAGAGAATGCATCTTTTTATTATTGCTAATTACAGATAAATGTTAAACTTGGTGTAATCTCTTAAGTTTGATTGACAAGTCAAATTTTGCAATATTGATGACCATATTGCAAAATTCAATGTAGATACAATATTCAAATCAAGTTTATTTATCTTATTAATGTAATTAATATAGTTTATTCCCTAAGTACTATGGTGTAACAAGTTATGGAATCTATATTACTCGCTCAAATCTTAACCTAGGAGATTTTTAAATCTATATAAACACAGCAATTGTCTCGCAACTCCATCAGAAAAAAACATACGAAATAAGCTTCTCCCATTCTCAAAAAAAAAAGAAAAGAAATAAGCTTCTCCCTAAATATCGATGGCTTCTTTGTTCCAGCTATTATTAAGGAGGGCTAAAAGCATACGAAAATACCTCAATCTTCAAATTCCTTCATTTGTTCTAGCTATACAAAATTCTACAATTGTTTACTCTTATTTCACCATCTACCTTATTATTATATCTGCACTTATTATTTATTTATGACAAATACTATACTAAGTATACACACATCATCTTTGATAGTAAACAAGTGCAAAAAGTATGTTTCTAACCTGTAAACTGGCAGACGAAGAATTTGAACATTCTCGGGTCAGAAAATGTATATGATTAACAATACATCCCTGCTGTGGAAACCCTTCATACATCCCCTCTTTGCGAATCCTTATTTCGCCACTCTCACTTCTAACTGTAATAGATTGGTCAAGACAATAACTATGAAGATGTATAGTCAAGACGAAGATGTAGCAGAACTGAAGTAGTTCATGAAGTACGATATGAACTACCTTGGGAGATGAACGAGTCATGAGGTGTACGTGCTAAATCAGATACATTAAAATGAGATTTAATGAAGAGCAAGATTAAAAGGAAGTCTTGAAGAAGAAGCGATCGATCTAAGAGAAAAATGGAAGATTGGATTATTCGCTGAAGTAGAAAATATGAAAAGTTTCCAATAGGTAGATCGTTAGGTCTAGGGTTTTGTCTCTGCAATATATAAAGAGGTTGTGGCACTGTGTTGCCGGTTAACACACAGAGAGAGATTTTAGCAATAGAGTTTTGTACGTCCGGAGAAGGAGAGACAAAGCATCTAGGGGTTAGGAGCTTGAGAGGTTCAGAGACTGTCTTAGGTCTTTGAACGAGTGAGACTAGTCAACAAGTCAAGGTTTGTCTTGAGCTTAGTTGAATTATTGCTTTTAGAAAGAACGTGTATGTGCTTTTAAAAGAATAAATCTAGTCGTACTTATTGGAAATTAATATCCCTGTTCTACTGTGTGTTCTAGATCGTGTAGCTATCAGGCTAAGCCAAAGGCATCTCATTGAATGCGGTTAAGAGAATCATCAAGTACGTCAAGGGGACTGAAAATCTGAGAGTATACTACTCAAGGAATTCTAATGAAAACTTGATTGGAAATTGTGATGCGGATTGGGCAGGATGTGCTGATGACAGAAAAAACACCAGTGGGGGATGTTTCTTTATTGGAAACAATCTCATCTCATGGTTAAGCAAGAAACATAACTCTGTATCACTCTCTACGGCAGAAGCAGAATACATCGCCATGGGTAGCTGTTGCTCACAACTTATCTGGATGAAGCAGATGTCAGCTGACTATGGAATGACCTTGGGTCCCTTTCTTGTGTACTGTGACCACAAAAGTGCTATTGACATCTCAAAAAATCCGGTTGAACATTCAAGAACAAAACACATCGACATCAGGCACCACTTCATCAGAGAGTTAGTAGAAGACAATCAAGTAGTAATCGAACACGTAGTTACTAATTTACAATTGGCTGATATCTTTACCAAAGCTCTTGAATTTAATCGTTTTATCATACTAAGAAATGCCATTGGAGTGTGTAGTCTTGACTGTTGATCAAGTGGTGCAGAGAATAGTACAGGTACAAGCTTGGGGTGTGCATATAATTCAGATTATGTTTGGATCCTGAGAATGCTGTGGAAAAGAGCTGCTTGGTGTGCCGTCAATTCTGTGAAGGTACAAGTTTCGCGTCAATCTGTGGCCCCTTTTAAAAACGAGCCAGCAATGTGTTAGAAAGATGCTAAAAAAAAGAAAAGCAAAGAAAACAAAAAAGGAAACAAAGGGGTTTCACAGCACGCGAATAAAGGTTGAAAACCCACATGATTGATGAAGGCACAACAATGTGAAAGCTAGCCATAAAAAGACAATCAAGATCACCAGATCGATAAATATGCAAGAGTTATATGTGCAACCTGAACCACGTGCTGAGCTGCTTTCTGCAGTACATCACAAAATGGGTAAATCAACTGAACAAAATTCTTTAATCTAATATTTCGGCCAATTGTGAATTGTGATTCGTGTTATATTACTACTCTGAAAGTTTGCTTATACATTATTAACTCATGAATGTGCTTAGTGTTGATGAGTGTGGATGAGAGAAATCAAAAGTTGTAGGTATACAAAGGAGAGGATTAAAAAGAGAGGGATCAGAGGTGCAATTTAGGAACAGTTGATTGAGCTGTCTCAGTTAAGGAAAGTCGTGGGTCACTAACCCTAAAATCACTCAAGACGTGCTCAGAAGAGTTTAAAACTGCAGCCTCTCTTCGATATCTTCATCATCTCACACGAAGCAGAAATCGAAGCTATCCTCGACACAATGAAGCACACCAAAGACCAAATTTCCGAGAACGAGAAGCATGGAAACCCTGAATTAAGTAGGAGGGCACTCTCTGGCGGAGAATCTGAGGAAATTTCGCCGAGAAATCACCCTGCTTCATCTGTTGGTTTTCCTGAAGTCACAGAGGAGATCGAGTCATTCAACACAGCTCACGAGAAAGCACCCTCCGAGGAGAGCGATGAACATCAAGGAACTTCAGTTCTCGAGATGGACCAGGCTAGGAAGTAGCTGAAACAAAGGATAAGCCAGACGATGCAGATCCAAACCCTCCGAAGAACTCTTCCCCTGTCTCACTACCAGAAGGCCAGGCTGAAATCGAGAATCAGGAGAAGGTAGAAGAATCTCCACTGTCTCTTGTGGTAGTTAATACATAAGAAAAGGATGCTGACAAGAAAGATCCGAGTGAAGCTGAGTCTGAATCATCTCATAAGGAGGGAGAAAGTGAACAAAACAAAGAGGTTGTTGCTGTACATTCCTCATCTGAAGACACCACTACCAAAGAACAGCGAAAGAAGCGTGTTTTAAAGCGTCTAGGATTGCGGTCTTCAAAGAAGAAAAAGACGAGTGAGCCAAGCACACCGACTCAATCTCACTTCCTTCAGCCAGAGGATGCTGCAAAATCTCCGTATTTGGCAAAGAGAGGAGCTATATCTACGCATGGAAAGACAACGAAGGTTAGTGAATCAAGTGCTGAGCCTCTTCAAGGAGCAATCAAGAAAAGGTATGATCAATTTCTTAAACGAAACATGATTGCTGAACGCCTGGTAGATATGAAGGAAGTAGATCAGTTGGATTACTTAGCAGTAATCAAGAAGAGCTCAATGGAATCAACTGTTTCGTCTCTTGGGGTGTATGTCGTGCAAGTGATGGCTGAGTTTTATGCTGGTTTGCCTAGTACAAAGACTGAATCAGGCAATGAGGAAGTAGCTGTCATGGTTCGTGGCCATATGTATAAGTTCTCACCAGCACTGATCAATGATACTCTGGATCTTGAGCCACTGACTGCAAATGAGGAAGATGAGGAAACAATTCTGGATGCCATATCAGGGACAGAGCTGGCAGAGTTTCTCACTGTCGGAACCCGGAAGGAGTGGGATAACTTGACTACAGCTGATCTGACTCCGTGCTACAGCTCTCTCATGATTATTGCTGCTCATAACTGGATCCCATCTACACACAAAATGCATGTGTCTCTTGACAGAGCCCGATTGATCTACAAGATGGCACATGAGACTCGAATGGACTTGGGGAAGATGATCTTCAAACAGATCATGAATCTAGGAGTGATTCAGCGAAACGACTCTCGCTGGCTGATCTTCCCCCGTCTGATCATGGGATTGCTTCAGCAGCAGCATCCTGTTCCAACATACACATGTGATACGGTTGAACGTGCCATTGCCTACAAGAAGGATAAGCGTGTAGGAGAGATCTACGAACAGCGCAAAGCCATGAGTAAGGGAAAAGGCAAGGCTGAGCCAAAAGGAAGACAGTCTGCTCGTACGCCTCGTCGGTTATCTCCTGCTCCATCAACTGCTACACCAAGTTCCCGAACTGGACCATGCAAAGTATCTGTCTACGAGCTTGGAACAGTTGCTATTCCTCAGGGCCCACTCTCAAGAGTAGATCTGCAAGTGGCTCTGGAGGACATGACTCGGGCTCTGCAAGCACTGACTGAGATAGTTAAGGATCTTCAACGCTCAGTGACATGTTAGTTTTCTCTCATTAATTATTTGCTGCTTATCATTTCCTTGTGTTTTTAATCTGTGTGCTCACAAGCAGGGGAAGAAGAAGATGAGGAATGAGATGAAGAAGACCTAAGTTTGTGGGGGAGCAACTATTTAGTGTTTATTGTTTAAGTACTTGTTTCGATTGCACCACTTGATGCAATCTTTTTGTTATCCTTGTTTCCAGACAATCTCGATTTATGTGGGAGTATTTATGTGTTTTATCTGTTAAGATGTATTAAATACTTGAACCCATAATTAGGATAATATAAGTATGTTCTTGGTTGCTTTTGGTCGTGTTAGATATGCTTGGATAGTATTGTGCTTGTGTGTTGCATATTTTTCTGTGTCCTCATCTCAGGTACTTGTGAGACGACGAATTAAAAAGGGGGAGATTGAAGATGTATGGTCAAGACGAAGATGTAGCAGAGCTGAAGTAGTTCATGAAGTACGACATGAACTACCTTGGGAGATGAACGAGTCATGAGGTGTACGTGCCAAGTCAGATACATTAAAAGGAGATTTAATGAAGAGCAAGATTAAAAGGAAGTCTTGAAGAAGAAGCGATCGATCTAAGAGAAAAAGGGAAGATTGGATTATTCGCTAAAGTAGGAAATATGGAAAGTTTACAATAGGTAGATTGTTAGGTCTAGGGTTTTGCCTCTGCAATATATAAAGAGGTTGTGGCTCTGTGTTGCCGGTTAACACACATAGAGAACTTTTAGCAATAGAGTTTTGTACGTCCGGAGAAGGAGAGACAAAGCTCTAGGTGTTAGGAGCTTGAGAAGTTCAAAGACTGTCTTAGGTTTGAACGAGTGAGACTAGTCAACAAGTCAAGGTTTGTCTTGAACTTAGTTGAATTATTGCTTTTAGAAAGAACGTGTATCTGCTTTTAAAAGAATAAATCTAGTCGTACTTATTGGAAATTAATATCCATGTTCTACTATGTGTTCTAGATCGTGTAGCTAGTCTATTTTACATTAACATGTTTATATTAACATTTTGGATACTCCGCAGAAACATGTTAAATAGAATATAATCATTTAACAGCTTTATGTGGTGATTATCACTTTTGATGTTTAATTGAGTCGGACTAAGCATTTTGGTTAATGAATTTCACTGTTTGAGCAATTGTTTTCGTTTCTCAACCTTCAGTGTGATGGAAGTCCTTATGCAGAGAAACATGTCCAATTTGTTTGGCTACAACTTCCCAAACAGCCTCTTCGGACTTAATTTTTAGTTCTTAATATCTCTCTATTGTGCAAAATTTGGAGACAAACAAAACCAACAGAAATTGCAGTCAACATATTAATTATATTTTTCGTCCACCAAAATCTGCATATTATGCATAACCCGTGAAACTCAGAGCACTACTTTCAGGTACCCGTTGAGAAGCACGACGATATACTGCTTATTGAGAAACACCAAGCAAAGTATTGTTGTTCCACCCAATGAAAATCTTCAATTATAAAAGGTTGATTAGTTGTTGCTGTAGATGCTTTAAACAACCAAAATTTAATATAGAACCATATAATATAAAACAATAAAGGTTTCCTTTCTTTTAAAAATCTACAACATTACCTAAAAGATTTTTTTTTTGGTAAAAAATACCTAAAAGATTAAAATAAGTTGTAGGGAGCTTTATTTCTAGAATAAAAAATAGTAATTTACAAAGTTACATAAAATAAATATACAATTTATTTTTTGTAGATAAAAACAAAAAGCTACAGCTCGATCACCCTTTAGTGTTATAAAGACAGATGCTGTTAGACAAATACAAAAACCAAAATCAACACACAAATTCATAAGCAAATATGAATTTCATCAATTACAAAAAAAGCAAGAAGTCGGATCTACCTGGAAATCTTCTCATCGATATTATTAAAACAAAATTGTTATAAATCATTAAATTAGTGGATGTAATAACCGGCTGGTTTATGATTTGGTTCTAGCCGGATGGTTATGTATGTTTTCCTTTTCCTTTCTTACTTAGGATTTGTACTATTTCCATATTACTATGACGGTGTAATTTCCTATATAAAGGAATCATATGTTTATGAATAAGATATCCTTTTTCCCTTTATTTTATAACACGTTATCAGCACGATAGACTCTAGCCCTAAGCCACACGAAATATTCTTCAACTCACTCAAAAATCATCAAGCCCAAAACGCAAAAGAATCTGCCTCGGAACTTCAAAGAAGCCGTTCTCTCAAACCATAAGGACCCAGAAAACGATCAAGGTATCAAATCGAAGCCCTTGCCGAGACGAATCCGTCAGTGCTAACCGCTTGTCGATCTGACTACGGACGCGCCCTCACGCACAGATACAGTGCGCGTGATTTGCTTTGGAAATCAAATCCGATTTCGTTCGCGACCGACAATCTCAAGCCCGTTCCAGCTCGCGACTTCAGCAATAATCAACTTGCGGTTCTTCTCTCTCGGTGGTCCATTCAACCCTACTTGAGGTTAAGGTAATTCGAAATCCTAAAAGAGAACCCACATCGAATACAGTTGCTTGATAATGATTTGAACCATAAAAATCATGAGTTGATAAACCCTAATCTAGGATAATAGATCAAATCCCCATTGAGTAAATCGAAGCTCATAAAAGTTTGATCAAACCCTAATTAATAAGGGACTAGGTTTTGGATTAGATCGATTGCTTATTTAGGTTGATAGATCAATGGTTGCTAAGTTGCTAGAAGCATGAATTATTTTTTCCTAAATCGAGATTGATTTGATCAATTAAAATCAAAACCCTAATCGGTTTTTGAATCTCAAAACCTATGATCCAATGATCATATCGTGTTCTCAAAACTCCCCTGATCTATAATCAAATCAAAATCCCTGAAACATCAAACCCTAAAACCACATATATGCAATCCGCATATCATGTAAAACCGATTCTAAAATCTTAAAATAAAAAATAAAAAATTGTTTTGAATCTGTTTGAAATTGTTTGATTGTTTTGATTCGGCCATATTGAAAAGATTAAGTTGATAGATTGATTGATTATTAATTGTTTAGAAACTGATTTGAATTAGAATTGATAAAATCACATGTACTTGAAAATTAGAAACCGAATTAATCCGATTGCTAAGATTGATATTTCGAGTTCATATTGTTTTTATAAATTCAATCAACTTGTTAAAATATTTGAAAAGAAATCTTGATAAATCGCATTATTAGGTTGATTAGAATTGATTGAGTATCTAAGATTGTTAGCATTGCTTTATACATGGTCGATAGGTTATAAGGGTATGGGTCGATTGACTTTTATGATCATTGTCTAAACTTACTTGAAAACATAAACCTTTGATCACCCATTCGGACATATGGTCCGGATGCAAAATTCAACTAAGCCAAAATGGCTCAACCGGTCTTGTTTCTAACAACCGGACACGCTCCTAAATTACTCAATCCATCATCCGGTTCTAACCCTATCTCTTATACCCTAAGATCCGGATGTATACCCTTATACACGTCCAGGTCCATGTTCTAAGAACCGGACACAGTTCTAACCATCCGGACAAGATGTCTGGATGCACCACTCGACCATTAACCGACTAGATGAATTTCTGGACAATCTAAACCTTGTTCCTTAGAACATGTTCCAAGGATCTAACTTGTAAAACACATGTTTTCAGATGTCGAATATAAATAATCAATATATAACCATTGATTCCTTAGAGCTTTGGAAAGAGCTAAAGATTAGATCTGATCACCAAAGAATGGTGATACTTCCAAAGGCTCTATATGATTGGAGGAATCTCAGAATCCAGGACTATAAGTCCGTGGACGAGTATAACTCGGCCCTACTTAAGATAGTTTTTCGAAATGAAACTATGTGGTGAGGAAGTGAATGATAAAGATATGTTGGAGAAGACATTCTCCACCTTTCACTCCACCAATATGTTGTTACAACAACGATACCGTAAAAAGGGCTTCACTACTTATGCATCTCTCATATCATGTTTATTGCAAGCTGAGAAAAACGATGAATTGCTAATAAAAGATAGTGAAATGAGATCTCTGGGATCAACTCCATTACCTAATACACACCTAGGCAAAAAGGCAAATAAAGAAACCAACCATGTCCATGATAGCCAAAGAAGTTATGAACGTGGTAGATGGCATGGACAAGGCCGTGGTAGAACAAACCATGGCCGGGGTTCAAGATGGAACCCTTATGGACGTGACCATCAGTCCAATTCTGGACTTAGAAGAGGCACGTCCAAGTCAGTGTGCTATAGGTGTGGAACGAGTAACCATTGGGCTAAGACATGTAGAACTCCCAATCATTTAACTGAGCTCTATCAAGAAAGCCTAAAAGAAAAAAGGCTCATATAGTTTATAAAAATGATCTTATGGATCAAGACAAAGATGATTGGATGGATCATATCCAATGTAGTATGAAAAGAAAAACGATCTTATGGAGTTTAAAACTTCAGATTGCCTAATGAGTCCAGTTGATTCGACATCAAAACACTTAGTGTCTTTACTTAGTTTTCATGATCTCTCGTTTTCCATTTGAACTTCTTTCATTTCCTTGTTTGCTATCTTTGAATGAATGAAAGCTTTTATCTCTAAAACAAAACGTCCATTCTTGTGAAACAAATGCCATGGCCAAACTTATATCCTATGGCCTCAAAGATACACATCTAGAAAAAAATGGTGCATTGTATCATTAATAGAAGCTGTGTGCATTGTATTCACGTAGAGGCCGTGTACCATCAGAGACTGTGGTACAATACTCATTTGTCTAAATGAAAGAATGGATGGTTTCATATTGAAACCATGGGCAAGAGAGAACAAAGAATTTCTTTAAGAGAAATCGCCCAAAGAAATAAGAAAGTGGCAAAAACTACATGTCTTGATAAAAGCTAATGAGTTCACGTCCAAGCGTTCGATAAATATGATATGTCCATGGGAGTAAGTGTTAAGCACTCCATGAAACATGGACATACACAATGTGGACGTATCAATGAGTCCACAAGAAATAAAGATAGACAATCCTCATCCGGATGAAACAAGAGGCAAAGGAAATAAGTTACTTCAAAACGTCCAAATGACTATATGTCAAAGAGTTCACGTACCAAATGTTTAATAACCACTATATGTCCATGGGGTAAGTATAAAAACATCCCATGGCATAAATATGGACGTGGACATACACAAATAATGGACAAAGACAAGAAGTAAACATAGATGAAACTAATGGCAAAGGAAAAGAGTTCCTTGAAATCGCCTAAAAGACTACATGTCTTGATATGTTCACATCTCAAATCATTTATTAAGTATGGTATGTCTATGGGGGAAAGTATAAAACACTCCTTGGCGCATGGACATACACACGGATCTAAGTGAACATAGATACCCCATCCCAAGTACTAACGGGTCAATAGCCAGACATAACATATCTCATCTTAAGATATATGGATGTGCTGTTTATGAATCCAATAGCTCCACCACAGAGATATAAGATGGGAGGATGGGAATATATGTTGGATATGACTTAATATAATTTCCCCACGTTTCTAAGTACCTTGAGTCAACCACGAATGATCTGATTTAAAGGCCAGGTACACGGATAGTCACTTCAGTGAATCCGAACGTCCAACATTAAGGGGAGAAAAGAATTAGCTGGGTAAAAGAAAATTACATGGAATCAAAAATCCTTATATTGGCAAGATCCTCGGACTCTAGAGTGAGATCTAGAAGTTCAAAAGATTATACAAAAGCTAGCTTAAACAAATTTCCAGATTCCAATGCAGACCCGAATATAATGACTAAGTCATCTATACCAGCTACGAATGCACCAAAATCGAATTGATGTTCAAGAGAACACAATCAAGTTGCTACTGAGTCTAAGATATGATAGACCAATGAATTTTAAAGATAAGATCCCTCTGATATTAAAGAAAGGTGGTAATCCGTGGATGAGGGACTCCTAGACATAATCAATCATAAGATGTACAAACTTAAAAGCCATGGCCATGGATGAGGTTGTACCTAAGGTAACTAGAATGATGCTTGGGACGCCTAGCATCAGGGTACTGAAGGTCATAATGAGACCTCAATAAGTGAAGTCATGTCTAGGACACAATGGAACAAAAGAGTACTCGACATCAATGATATACTAATACTATGCATGAAATGAATGAGGATCATGAACCCACGTCTATATATGAGTGCACTCAACAATAGGAATAAGATCATATGGAAAGAAGACGTGGAGTTAAACTTATTAAGAAAAGAGAGGATTGGTCCCATAAGTTCGGACACCTCTAGATGTTAAACCAGTTGGACATAAATAAATCTTTGTGAAAGAAATGAACATGGCGAGATATGCTTGATATAAGGTACGACCATATGCATGATAAAGGCATGGTCATATGCACAAGGATTCTCACAAAGATTAGGAATAAATTCTAAGGAGATATGCTCCTTGTGGTGGATGCAACAAACGTTGAGATTCCTAGATAAGTCTGGCACATAAGAAAGAAACTTATACTTGTGGTTCACAGATGTAAAAAACTGCCTACTTATATAAGTCCACTGGATAATGAATATATATATATATAAGTCCCAGAGGGTATTGAGTTGCCAAATGCAACAAGTTCTCGAGAACAAACTTGTACAAAATATGTTAATGATCTAAGAATATCCTAGGAACCTCTGGAGAGACATTTCCCAAATAAATATCTAAAGAAAGAGTTTTGAAATGAAATATTTGGGAAAGACTAAGTTTTGAGACAAAAAAAGATTGTTTGGAACTACAAATTGAGTATCTTAAAGATGAAATCCTTGTGATCAAAGGCATACATAGAAAGGTGCTAAAATGATTAGCATGGACCATTGAGTAAGTCCTATAAGATCCATTGGTACTCAAACGTTTTATATGAATAAGACTCACCCATTGTATGGTTATATGGTCCCTTAGTTATAAAGTCCCTTGCCCGGACATAGATCCATTTGGTCACAGGAAGGACAAAGAAATTGTACATTGGTCCGGACACAAACCATTGTAAGTCCTATGGTCATAAGGTCCTGTTTTGACTTGGACTCAGACCTACTTAGTCCAAAGAAAAGACATAGTCTTGAGGACCCCTAAGCTTGGTCACAGATCCTTTTGATCTTAAGATTGGACAAGGCATATGTCCTTGGTCCAGGAAAGGCCTTACATAAGTACAATTAAAGCTTATGCACATCCGACCAAAAGTGCACTATATTGATATAATTGGCGCCTTGATATAGCAAGCCATACTAGGTCGGATAGTTTTATTTATATGTTTAGACCATAAGGCATTGGAACTAAAGACATACACGTCCCTTGCCATAAGTACTATTGGCACCTTGCTTAGATAAATTTGGCATGTCCGAACATGAGGCAATGGGATAGGATTAATACATCCTATGTTACCTTCAAAGGAACTAAATGTTTGAGATTGATTTATACTAACCAAACCCAAAGAGAAGTTTGTTTGGTTTTGATAATAATGTAGGTTATAACATTTGATCTATACAAGATCTCAAACAGGTTATACACGTCCGGAAAAGGATGAAGAAGCTCAAAGTACTACAAGTTCAGTCATATAATATGTCAGTCGACTTCTTCACCATGTCTACACCAACTCCACGTCCATGAAACTTATCTATCAGTTTGGGACGTGCCAAATTAAAGGACAAGTTCAAGACTTGGCGCCCATGAAGCTCAACTATCGGATTGTCCATGCGCCAACTTGAAGAACATACACGGAGATACAAATCAGGGGGAGTGATACATGTTGTACTCTTTTTCCTTCACCTGGTTTTGTCCCAATTGGGTTTTACTGGTAAGGTTTTGATGAGGCAACACCAATATTGGTAAGGTGTATCACGAACTCTAGATGGTTATGACATCCAAGGGGGAATGTTATAAATCATTAGATTAGTGGATGTAATAACCGGCTGGTTTATGATTTGGTTCTAGCCGGCTGGTTATGTATGTTTTCCTTTTCCTTTCTTACTTAGGATTTGTACTATTTCCATATTACTATGACAGAGTAATTCCCTATATAAAAGGATCATATGTTTATGAATAAGATATCATTTTCCCCTTTATTTTATATCAAAAATCAATTTTTATCTACTTACAAATAATTTAGGTTGAACCATTACATTTAACTACTTTTCCTGTTATACCTACTTAATAACTTAATCCTAAAATTAAGGAACTAAATAACTAAATATCTAACTTAATTATTATTAAACATATACCCTATCCTAAAATTAAGGAACTAAATAACTAGTCTATTGTTTTTTAAAGAAAATAGTGAATTCAATTTATATTAACGCTAAACTTAGGTGGTGTTAGTGGGAGTTAGATTTATATAGAGTTTGTTGATTCTAAAAGTTGAGAGATTTGTTAAATTTGGAAAAAGTTGTAGAGAATTTTGTATATTGTGAAAATCTATGAAAATAAATTGTTATAATGATTTTAAGAATCTACGGGATATAACTAGTATTCTCAAAATCTTGTTTAGTGAGTTAAATTACTAAGAGTACAACCCCAATAACATTAAATTTGATAGATTAATGGAATAATTAAAATCAAAACTTTTTGAATAACAATAGATTTTGTATATAATTATAAAATCCTCAAACCAATAACACTTGTTCTAGTAAGAATATGAGAATCTATAAATCAATAACACTAGATTCTAAGAATTCTATCAATTATTTTAAATCTAATTTCCACTAACACCCCCTTAAATAACTAATCAATTATATTTTATTTATTAATAAAAAATTGTATATGCAAACTAATTCATATATATACAACTGTACTTTAGTCCAAATGCAAGAAACAAATTCTTCAAAACCCTTACTAAATAAATAATAATATAATTCTTATAGGTATAGTGTTAAAATTATATATATATATTTTATAAAATAAATATTAATAGTTAAATACTATTAATATTTAATGCTATGCTAGAAAAGTTATAATTGATATTGTTATGAGTATAGTTTTACGGATTATTCAAACCAACATGTAAAATGTTTATCTAATATAAATCTAAATGAACAAAATATAAAGCACATTTTGGGGCGGGGGGAGAAGAGGAGGGAGTGTATTGAATCAAAGGTTTTAGAAGATTGTGGGATTTGATTAAAATCCCGTGTTATCAAATCCCTTGTTATTTAATATGGAGTTTGTGCAAAGTTATTAAACATCACTTGAAATCTCCTGTTATTCAATTAGCGATTTACAAAAACTATATCAAATTCAGCGTTATTAAAAGTAAATATTATTAAAAAAAGATTTGAGAATACATTACTTCATTTTTAAGTTAAAAACACCTCCTATAAAATAACATCTCTACAGATGTTATTTGAAGAGAATTGAAAAAAAAAACATTGCTTTGCTGTAACAGGTTTTTCTAACCTAAAACATGGTGAAACCTAAACTGGTGATTTAATTGAGTAAGCCTTCATAGAGAACGTGACGGAGAGAGTGAGGGGGAGTTCATGGATCTCAGCCGATTTATCACTTCTCAGAAACTTTCACCACCGTTGTGCTGAGAATTGTTGATCGCTTCGAGCTGCGTTCTTTTCAACTCAAAAGCTCATAGAGTTTGTTCTCTATCTTTCCCTCGCATCTCTCTCGTTTTTGCTTTGCAAATTGCAATATAAAAAGGACGGGTTTGACAAGTTGCATTAGTGATAAATTTATGAACTTTATGGTTCTCAGATTTCATTTACATCTGAAGATTTACGAAACGTGGTTACAAACATGAAAATAACTGGAGAGCAAATATCTGTTTTGTTAAACAGAAACATGTTCGGTATTTCATACACAGAGCTATTTCAGTGACCACTTGGAGGGGGATGAAGAGGTAAATTTTTGGAAGGAAAAGTTACTGTCAGCAGGCTCATTTGACAACAGATTTGCAAAATTTGCTGCAGTCACAACTAGTCCTTCTACATTACCAGGTCCATCTTCAGTGAGGTCCACAACATCAAACCCTGCATAAATAACAGTAGCAACTCATCAAACTAACACAAAACACTCACTGTTCAGAGTTGATATTCGTGCACGAGTCTGATGATTAAATTTTGCATAGAGATTCTCATTATTAAGAAAGAAAAATAGAAGGATTCTTTGGTTAATGTTGTGGAGCCAAATCAACGATGTGCTGGCTAATACTCTAGACCGCAAGCTAAGAGGAGCTTTAAACAGTAGCTGTAAACATGCAAGAGTTCAGTAACACAGTTTTACTTTAGATTCTTTGCAGAAGCTAGTTTGCTTACTAGTGTGTTTTGTCTCTTTAAGGATATGAGTGGTGAAGGAGGGTTAACTCATCCAAGGTTGAACATTGGTCATTCCAACACAAACTTAGGTAAACTTCTCTTCCTGATTTTGGATCACTCAAGAAGTTTTAAGGTATTGATGACAATGTTAAATTGTACCCATGTTTGGGGATTTTCAAGGGGACACGCTGCGTTTAAGGGGCGACAACGTGACAAAAAAGATGGACTTAATTGAACAGAAACATCTGAACTCTGGGTTCATGCATTCTTCTTTCTTTGGTTTCTATTTCCTTATAAATTGTTATCAACAAAAACTCTATAGACATTCGCTAATGGCCAAGTTTGATTTGTTTATGCATATTCGTAGTGAATAGGTAGAGAAACCCGTAAGAAAAAAAGTTTATTGACCAAAACTATTATTTTTCTGTTTCAAATCATCTAAAGATTTTTATTTGTATTTTTTAAATTTCATTAAATCACCCAAATAACTTCAAAACTCACCTAAATCTCACTAAAACTAAGACATCCTAAAACCTTCTAAAACTTTTAATTCACTACACCTCTTTTAAGTTAGGCTTGGATGTTCAGGGTACCCGTTCAGATACGGGTCGAGTACTCGTTGGGTTTCTATTATTTCTACTTATATTTAACTTCATTATTATTAAATGTATATCCCAGAATACAATTAAGGAACTAAATAACTTAATTATTGTTTTAAAGTATAACTTCAATATATATTAACACACTCAATTTAAGTAACTAATCAATTGTATTTTGTTTA
Source organism: Brassica juncea (assembly GCA_018703725.1). Taxonomy (NCBI): domain Eukaryota; kingdom Viridiplantae; phylum Streptophyta; class Magnoliopsida; order Brassicales; family Brassicaceae; genus Brassica; species Brassica juncea. Next base: position 60,033,998 of record CM031940.1, read on the forward strand.
TTATATGCCTACTAATTTGTATCACTACAGGAAATGTGGGTAGTAATAGCGGACGAAAAGCGCTATGATTCATTTTTAATAGCGTTTCCTTGGACGCTCTGACATCGCCCGTTATAATAGGTCCGACCCTTTTAATAGCGGTTTTCGGTTGTGCTATTATTAAGTTTATAACAATAGCGCTTTTGTATTCACAATTGTTAATATTTATAATAACGTTTAACAAATGTTATTAGAACCTAATAATTTGATTTTTCTCAGTAGCAAAGATAGCAAATGTTTCGTGTTATTAATTAGTTTTTTAATTATCTGAAAATTAATTAATAATAATTAGGGAATTGATTTTTTTAATAATTAATTCTGAAATATGAAATAAAAACAATTTAAATTATTAAAAATCCAAAAAACAATATAATTATTTAAATCCCATAACACAACATTATCACATTCATACAAACCATCACAATCATCCCTAACATAAACCTATCAATCTACCACTAATAAACCTTCACAATCATCCCTAACATAAACACTATCATCATCCGAAGCTTCATCACCCATATCATCAACTTCTTGGACAGGTAAAGGAGCACCACCTAAATTCTCTTCTGTTTCCAACTCATGATAACCTCTAGGTGGTGCGCTCATAACAACATACCAATTTGAAGCATCATCCTCCCTAGAGTAGAAAACCTGTTTTGATTGAGAAGGTAGAATGAATGGATCTTTCAAATAGGCTGCTTGGTTCATATGAAGGTTAACAAGAGTGAAGCCATCTTCTTCCTTCACATCATTCGCTGTGTTTGCCCAGTTGCATCTAAAGAGTGGCACTTTGAACATGTGATAGTCGATGACCAAAATCTCCTTTATCACTCCATAGTATGTAATCATATCCGCGACCTGTCTCATATCTCGAGCACTTGATCTACACATGCTAAAGGCTTCATAAGTTACTCCACTGTTTTGTGTCTTCAGCTTGACCGCATCAGTATGAAACCGTTGGCCATTGATGATGAATCCTTTATGTGCTAAAGCAATATTTCTTGGTCCAAATGCCAACCACCTTATCTCCTTAGAATTACTATCTGCTGAGTCTGAATGAATCTGCGACAGGAAATCAGAGCATGATCATCAAGCCGAGGTACTTAAATTATAATCAAAACATGATAATATGTACCACCAAACCAATCATCAATCTACAAGCTAACCAGTCATCAAAATACTAAAAATCCAGACAGTTCATCAAGCTATAAGCTACTCAGACATCAATTCGCTAAAATCTGGACATGTTCTTCAAGATACAAGCTAACCAAGCATCATGATACAAGCTAACCAGTCATCAGAATAATCAAGAAAAGAATATGGAGTTTGAAACCTTATTTTTAAGCCATTCTGCAAAGTGTTCAGTATGGTTTTTCCATAACAAAGTTTCATTTCTAGCCAATCGAGCATCCTTAGCTTGCAACTCTTCCAAATGCATCCTGATTTTAAATTAAACAACAGTATATGAAAATGAATTTATGAGTAAAACTAGTAGAAGAAACATAGAGAATTACTTACTCAAGAAATGGATCCAAAGATGCCATGTTCATTAGCACATAGCGATGTGCAATGTCTCTATCTTTTTCTGAAAGGGTAACCTCTATACCCTTCTGCAGAGGTCGGCCTTCAACCACCATTCTGTCAGCCTCAACATCTTCATTACGATTAACTGCTTCTTGAACTGGTACTGAATCTTTAAGGAACTCTAAACAAAATGCAACACATTCTCCAGCTAAATACGCCTCAGCCATACATGCTTCTGGCCTTGCATAATTCTTAACAAAAGCCTTTAGTGTTTTCATGTACCTATAACTCAGGAAATAAGAATATTGGTCAAACATCATTGCGGGAAGTGCATATATTAAAGCAAATGAGTTCATCAAACCTTTCGAAGGGATACATCCAGTGGAAGTGAACTGGTCCTCCCAAGCGTGCCTCTTTTGATAGATGTATTGGAAGGTGAAACATGATATCAAAAAGGACTGGAGGGAAGAAGCGCTCCAGCTGACACATTGTTTCCACAAACTCTGTTTCCATGGATATAAGTTTCTCTGGGTCAATGATGCGCTGGGTCAATGATGCGCTGACACAACCTATTGAAGTAACTGCATAATCTATTTATGGCTATCCTAGGACCCCTATGTAACAACCCTCTTAATGCAGCTGGTAACAAGTTCTGTACTAGGACATGATGATCATGCGACTTTAAACTACCAATATTTGGAGGGTTAACTGAAACACTATTCGCAATATTACCACAATAACCATCAGGACCTCTAAACTTAGCTAACCTTTGGCAGAAAATGGTCTTCTCTTTCTTCGATAACCAGTAGGCAGCAGGAGGTAAGTATGTTTTTTTTCCCCTCACCTCTGTGTGCAAGTGCTTTCTGATTCCAATATCTTCTTAGTCTTTTCTTGCTTTCAACCCATCTTTTGACTTCGCACTTTGCATCAACAGAGACAATATAGCATCGGACACATTCTTTTCTACGTGCATAACATCAATATTGTGACGAACAGGTAACTCCTAACACATTAAACAAGAAACTGTTAGGCATATTCATATACAACAATCACATAATATAGGTCAGTTACTATACTTTACCTTCCAGTAAGGTAGATCAAAGAATATTGATCTCTTCTTCCACCGCCATAGTTCATTTGATTCATCACACTCTTCTTCTTGTACCCTCTCATCATCTTCCAACTCTAGTCTTTTCCTTTTTTTTCCTTCTCTAGAGGTCTACCAAAATCATTCGTAAAAGCCTGTAGTGTCTCATATATCTCAGCGCCTGTTTGTATCCTATTCGCATTCCCTTCCTCCAAAGTGTTGTCAAACCAAGCTTTTCTATATCTGTAACGATGTCCAGGCGGTAGTCTCCTTCTGTTACCAATGTAGACAAACTTGCGGCTAAACTTAAGCCACCTTGCAGGTGTATCCTTTCCACATACATTGCAGGCTTGTTTCCCCTTTACTTTACATCCAGACAGTGTTCCTAAGGCTGGATAGTCACTGATACTCCAAATCAGCAAGGATTTGAGATTAAAATTCTCCTTCGCAAATGAGTCATACACTTCAATACCCTCAGCCCACAAATCTTTTAGATCGTCTATCAGTGGTGCTAGGTAAACATCTATGTTATTACCAGGAGCAGTAGGACCAGGGATCAACAAAGTCAGCATTATATTCTCAGCTTTCATACACATGGTTGAAGGCGTGTTATAGTTCACTAACAACACTGGACATGTGCTGTGATTGGTGCTTTGCATGGAGAAAGGGTTCATCCCATCTGTAGAAATCCCAAGTCGAAGATTCCGTGGATCAGCAGCAAAGTCTGGCCATTTAGCATTCACTTGTGCCCAAGATATAGAATCAACGGGGTGCCGCATTGTACCATCTTCAGTGGCATTAGTATAGTGCCAACGCAGATCTTCAGCCATCCTCTTTGATCTAAACATCCTCCTAAACCTGTCCTTGATTGGAAAATATCTAAGGACCTTTGCCGGAATCCCCACCTTTATCTCATTACTGTGCTTATCCATTTCACATCTTGAAACTTTGCATCTTGGACATCTTTCTAGGTTCTCATACTCATTCCTATACAGTATGCAATCATTCTTGCAAGCATGAATACTGTCGTAGCCGAACCCAAAGATCTTCAGAAATTTCTTGATTGCAGCTAAACTCTTGGGAAGAACATTGTCTTCAGGTAGCAAATCCTCAAGTAAAACCAACAGCTGATCAAAGTAGTTCTCCGACACACCACTTTTAACCTTGAATCTGTAAAGTCCCATGATAGCTGAAACCTTTGTGTGCTTGAGACAATCTGAGTATAATGGCGTTTGAGCGTCTCTTAGCTTTTTTGTAAACTCAAGTTCCTCTGGTGCTTCATCATCTTCGTTGTCAGTTGTCGGGTTTGGACCACCTTCGTCCATAGAGAATGCTGTCTTAAACAAATCAAATGCCTCTGTTTCATATTGAAGAACACTGTCTTATGCAGAATCTCTTTTTTCACCATGAATACTCCAACGAGAACTCTTATACTTCTTATCCATACCCCTAATCACCAAATGCTCCACAATTTTATCCAGTGACTGATGGCTCAGATTGCGGCAGTCTCTACAAGGGCATAGCATTTCAGACAGACTTCCCAATCTTCTTGCTGACGAATTCACGAAATTAGTTGCTCCTTCTGAATACTCGTGGCTATTCCTACAAGAATCAGACAAAAGAAGTTAGCTTTCCTTCTGAATACTCCTTCTGAATAATCGGCGTCATACAGGAACGGCTGGTACAAGTGAGATCGAGAGATTTTAGGTTATACCTTGGAAGCCAAATCCACGTCTTATCCATTTGCTTACTTTCAATCGGCGAATACAGGAACGGCTGGTTCGATTTTAGCTCGAGAGATACATCTGCTTAGCTCAAAGCTCGCGAGACAGAAACAGAAAGAGAGATGTTGTGTTCTGAAATTTTCCGAGTGCAAACAGAGGCAGAAAAAAATGAACGGCTGTGATCAAAGATTTGGAGAGCAATCAGACGATCTGTGATTAATCCGAGTGCAATCTTAGTAGTTGCTCCTTATTGGCTCAGAAAAGAACGGCTCAGATCAAAGTTACCAACACGAATCAATGGTATAGGATTAATCCGTGTGCGATTAAAAAGAATGGCTAAGATTGAGGTTGGCGAGACACATCCATCGGCGTATGGTTTGCCATGTCTGCAATCTTGGAGGTTACTCCTCATTGGCTCAGGATATTAATTTCGTTTGAAATCTTAAAATTAATATATATATATATATAGGATTTTGAAGCAAAAAAAATTAAATTAAATCTTAAAAATTAAAATATCAGTATTCTAATTTTTTTTTTTAAAAAAACATATACATAAAAAATTTTTATGTGAGCTTTTATAAAATTGATCAATCTAGCTCATATGTTCATAAACACTCTACTTATTTGTATGTACAAAGGATTTAGGGTATAGGGTTTGAACAAATGTGTGTTTATAAAATTTATAACTAACCACTTTTATGAAATTAAGATTATGAGGACCTTTTTAGAATGAACAAAATTGTGAAATCAAGAACAATTAGGGTATAGGGTATAGGTTTGTACTTTAGGGTTTAGGGATTTCACTTTAGGGTATAGGGTTTTAATTTTTGGTCTCACCGTTTGTGGTTTTATTTTTTAAAGCTTATGGTTTAATGTAAAATTATGCACTTTAGAGTATAGGGGTTAACGAGCTATACATTTTCACACAGATCCTTATATCATAATATAACACATAATTTAAACCGTTACATAATATCACACATGATTTAAACCGAGTAAATAAGTACTTAAACATTCGTTCACACACTAGAAATACATAGCCGACGAGAACCAACTTGAAAACTGTTTCAGACGACAATTTTAGACAAACTTGATTTTGTCATTTGGCCATGCCACAACCGAACCCATTGCATCAGATATGTATTTAATCTCTGAATTTGGCCTCCAGACTTTTGCATCACCGATCTTAGCAACATCAATCCACACCTTGCTTGCATTTGGACCTATGGGTACAAAGTGGCAAAACTCATTCGGATCCGTTGAAGCTACCCTTCCTTCAGCTACCTTACGTCCAGAGTTGTTGCAATCCAAGAGAATGCACTTCTGCTTCGTACTTCTGGTCGAACTAGTGCTGCCTGGACTCTACAACTCAAACAAGATGTCAGAAGCAAGTTCCAACATCAATCAAGGACGCAACATCAATCATCAGACAAATAAATACATTAACTTCATGTCAATAACATACCACTGCTTTTTTTCTTGGCTGGCTTCGAAGGTGATGCTATTTTCTTCACTACACATTTAGTAGGTGTTGATTCTGTTTCTGGTGTAGGCATGAATTCAACCTTTAGGACTGGCCATGCTATTTTCTCGCTAAGTGCATCACCAATGAACAACATATCAGCGGTTGGCCTCCACAAATATGCCTGATCATTGAACACCTTCACAACTTCGATACTAACAGCATTGGGACCCAGAGATATATTGTTAACCATCTCTTTGGATTTAGAAAAGCACACGAGACCTTCAGCAATAACCTCATCCTCATCATTGGTTCAATCATATATCTTGCATCTTCGAGATTCACCTTCTTTGCTTTGCTAAAATTGAAGAAGGTAATGATTAGAGAACTCAATTGTTGTAAGAAGAAAACAAGATTTGAAATTTACCATAGATAAATCTTCAGAACAATTTGGATCCTTATCCAAAATCACTTTATTCATTGGCCAATCTATCTTGTATCCCACAGCTTCTTCAAGAGTTAACACATCCGTGGTAGGCCTCCAAAGTGAAGCTGATGAGCTTAGTGCAGACTTAACTACGATAGTCACTGCATTAGGACCAATTGGTATACGACCAATTTTGTACTTCGGTTCAGCAGAGCAGAATTCTCCTTCACCAACAACAACATCCTCTGATTCAATCCAATCCAGTATTTGTACTCTGACTCCTTCTTTGAATCCACCACTACTCTCAGATGTTTCAGCATCACCGTTACTTTTCTGAGAAAAGGCAAAGGAATCGTAAATGTCTTAAAACTAATTGACTAAATGTAATGAAAAGGATTACCTTCTTCTCAGCTAATTCTCGCACCATCCCCTTTAACTCTTCAATCTCACTTTTCATTTCTGCAATTTTTGCGTCTCTAAATTGCAAATATGCTAGCTTATTAGCCGTAATCCCTCTACCAAAGCCCCTTACTCGTCCAGGTTTGTCTTTTCCCAAAACCTTGCTCACAGCATCTTCCCTTATGTTATCAGCAGCTGATGTTGAGTCCATCTGACTGTCAAGTGACTGTATTTGTTCTTGATAAATTCATTTAAACGCAAAATCATTCATTGCCATAATCTATTTAACTATACACAATATACAACTTCCATAATTCTTACAATAGTCTCAGCAAACCGGGGCTTCACAGGTCTGCCATCAGCATGAGTGTGTCCCGTAATCCAAACCTTCGATCTAGTCACCTTACTTGGGTCTTTACTCTTTTTTTTTTCTATATAAAAACAGACATATCTCAGTACCAGTTTAATCTAATAAGCTGAAGATGTACAATATATAGATGTTTGACTATTCTTTTACCATATCATCAGCTAAACGAAGCATTCCTTTGCGGCTGGTGGTGTGAGGAATCTGATTTCTTCTCATCGCTCTGTACTTGTTACTCGTTTCCTACAATATAAATATGACAGTGATTAAATCTATCAGCCATGACCTTTAAGGATGAAACTTACTTAGTTGTAGATAACTCACCGTGAAAGATTTGGTAGTTTTACTCTTAACCCAAGAGTTCCAGAGTTGAATGGATGGGATGTTGCTCGGTTTTAAAGCTATTCTCTCAGCTGCAGTCTTTGCAACACGTACTTGTGACACCAGCCTCGACTTCCCAGCCCTCCACACATTTCCCAGCTGCTTGAAAATAGCAGCTTTCTGCCACTCTTCTTGCAAGTTAAATCTCCCCTGCATCACAATAAGCAAGTTAAACATGTTTATAATTTCATCTTGCGGTTCAACAAAACATACTAATGTATATATACAAACCTGAATTTCTTCCCACATTGTTGCTTTAGTCGCTGCATCAAGGTTTCTCCAATCAGCGAGTGTAACCGGAACATGTTCCCTCACAAGAGGACCAAGAAAAGACGATAGTGTTACTGAACCAGGTCCAATATGCTCACCAATGTCATTGAATGTGACCATAATCTTATCATTGGGATTTTCAGCCACTCTACGCAACTTTGTTGGTCCTCTTTTTTTTTTTTTTTTTGAACTTCCTCCCCTCTTAACTCAACTCCTTCAGTACTAGGAATCTCATCATCTTGCGCAGTGCCATCTTCTTCCATATCGCGAGCTTCTTCTTCGTTCCCTTTCTCATTGAAAACTCCATCATCTTCCATATTGGCCGGTTCGTCTTCATTCTCTTTCCCATTGCCATCTCCATCTTCTTCATCCTCTTTCCCATCGACATCTCCATCTTCTTCATTCTCTTTCCCATTGCCATCTCCATCTTCTTCATCCTCTTTCCCATCGACATCTCCATCTTCTTCATCCTCTTTCCCATCGACATCTCCATCTTCTTCATCCTCTTTCCCATTGACATCTCCATCTTCTTCATCGTCTTTATCTTCTTCAGACATTGACTTCTCAGCCTGATCATCCTTATCTTCGGGTGTTACATCTTCTACTTCATCATCCTGAACAGGTGTTACATCTTCTACCTCATCATCTTCAGCAGGTGTTACGTCTTCTACCTCATCATCTTGAGCAGCCACTTTCTTGATTCTACTACTTCTTCTCGTTGGCGTTAGAACTAAATTCTTTTTAGGGGAAGCCGTTTTATTTGCTGTTGTTTTCTTCACTTTTAGTTGCGGTCTCTTGTCCTCCAAGCCTTGGTCTACTACCTCCAAGCCTTGATTACGTCTACTCCGACGAGAACCAACTTTTCCTCCTCCTCTTGTCTTTGCCATTTCTGAAATTGATAAACAAATCCAAAATCAAATCGAAACCCACAATCAAATCAAAACCCACAATCAAATCAAAACCCACAATCATATTCAAAATCTAAACCGAACAAACCCAAAATCAAATCATGTGTTAACGCGGACATGCATGTGAAAAGAGATTCGAATCGAAGAGATACGATCGAATAGAAACCCAAAATCAAAGAGATTCGAATCGACATGCATGTTCACACAATTGGAAGTTTCTAATCTAAACTCAGAATCAAATCGAAACTCATACCAATTGAAGCTTCGACTCGAGAGAACTCTGAAGAACTTCGACGAGTCTCGGTTTCGATTTCGAGGAATGTGAAGAGAGTGAAGTGAAGAGAAATGGGTTTCGATTTTAATACTTAGAGTTATTTTTAATATATTTTTTCATATACGATAGCATTTATTTTTTGATTTGCAATGGTAAGGCGCCTCCACTTACCAAATTAACGCGGCTGGATTATTTTATTTTCCCACGTCTACAAAGATAGCTTATACATTTCACAAACGCTATTATAAAGGCCCGTGTCGATATACAATAGCATAAATGAAAAAACCCGCTATGCTACGACGCTATTAATACCCACATTTCCTGTAGTGTATCTATACAAATGTAATTTAATCTAAAAGCAAGAAATAAATTCTTCAAAACCCTCACCAAATACATAATAATATAATTCTTATAGATAGTGTATTAAGATTATATATATATATATATATATATATATATATATATGTATTTCATAAAATAAATATTAATAGTTAGCTACTATTAATATTTAATGATTTGATAGAACATGTTGTTATTGATATTTTTATGAGTATAGTTTTACGGGTCATTTCAACAAATATGTAAAATATTTATCAAATATAAAACTAATTGAACAAAACATAAAACACACTTTAAGTTAGACTTGGACATTCAGGTACCCGTTGAGATACTGGTTGGCTAATTTGAATTTTGGTTCTAATTTATATCACATCATCGCTCTCATTCTGGTAAATTTATAAGTACGGATCGAGTTCAGATATAACACATTGATTTTGGCTCTAATTTGTATTACATCCTAAAATCCATAAAGCAACCATACATTGTTCAGATCTGGTTATACTGGTTTGGTTCAAATATATCCGGAGTTAAATCCAAAAAATTAAAATATAAGAAATATATACTTATTTATATAGAATCGGATATTAAGGTATTTATTGAAAATTTAAATACTAATTTTTAGATATCATTTCAAATAAATATAGAAATAAATATTTGAAGCACATATTTATGTTCAAATATTTATATTGTGATTAATTTGAACGTTCGGATCAGTTTTGGATTTTTCAATTTTTTTTTTGTTTTTTCGGGATACCCATTCGGCTTGGCTAATCACTTTAGATCCATATATGTTTTGCACCACCCTACAAGATCCATTCTAGTATTTTTTATCTTTTGGACCGGGTACATATCAGATTTTTTGGTTTGAGTTTGGTTTGAACTTTGAGTTGCAAATGTATGCTCATGTCTACTTTAAATAAAAAAAAAGATCATTATACAAAAATTTTACCGAAAAATTATCCCGCGCTTCTAGTATCTCTTAAAACTGAACACAAACGATCGTGACAAAAGAACCTTAATTTCCTCTTTTCATCACAGTTTTTGCTGTCAATAATTTTTTTTGTTGCCTACAGATAGTGGGATATACTTAACAAAGGAAATGATTAGTTGGACTGTAGGAGCTGACTTTAGTTTTAATTCTTACTTACATCCTTTAAAATCACCAGTCATGCTTTATATTGGTTTTTAAAGCTACAGTTAAAAATGGCTATAAAAACTTTATTTTCTAAAACTCCAATTTTTTTATCTGTAGAAAATATATTGATGTAGCAATAAATTTTAAAATTACATCCCTTACAGCTAAATAAAAAAATCATACAAACTAAATTCTACTGCAAATTTGCTACAGCTACATGCTAACCAATCACCTCCATAGGCTTTAGTTATTATGTTGGACCTCATAGGTATATCGGTTTGACTCTTTTATGAAATACTATGGGTTTGTCCGCACTTCGCGTGGAATATTATTTTATTGTTGTTAAGTATGATTTCTGGATGTAATTATGTGGTCGTCTTTATTTGTTAAGATCAGTATTTGATACTTTTACTGTGTTATGTAGTAATATGTGATATGTTAATATATTATGTGTTTGTTTTTTCAATAATATGTTGTTGTGTGTATAGTAGTACTTGTTAGTGGTGTAGTGAGCCTTTGATATAAAGCATATTGAATTTAAACAACTTTGGATTTTGACATTTGTTGATTCTAAGATTAACGGTTTCAGTGTCAAAATTGTATTTTATTTTTTTCAAATTTTTGAACATTATTCTTTTAAGATGTTATTTGTCCACTCTCCATATTTTGACCATGAGTCGTCACCATCTATGTATTTCCTTTACCTTTCCAATGTGCGGTACTGCTCACCATCACCGGAAAGAGACTCAACTCTTGTTCTTCCTCGTTGTGCAGTTGTTTCTCACAATATTATAGGCTGTTCCGGTCAATATTGGATGCTTTTCTTCTTCTTTAGATTTTGGCTAGGGACTGCATCTCTTTGGGTTGGGTCAGATTTTAGTCATCTTTGATGTTGTCTTCCTCGTCGTTGGCTTGCCGTCGATAGTCCATGCTCGTCTTGGTTTTCAAAATATGGTTTTTGGTGATCTGGTTTCTATGTTCTCTTTCATAGACCAAGGATGGTTCCACTATTTGCTGATTTTGTTTCGTCTCCCCTTCCCTCTATGTTCTCTCATCTCGTTGTAGCTGTCATTGCTGGTCATGTTTCTGGTGGCTCTTCCTTTCGTCATGTTTGCCACTCCAAGTTTGGATAGTGTTTTCGTCCGTGTATGTTCTGTGGGCTTGGAAGGTTGTTTCTGGTCTCAAGCTTGGGCTCTGTTTTCTCGGTGGTTGGCTTCCATTCTCCCTCCCTCGGATTGTTTTTCTTCTTCCCCTGCTTCCTTTTTCTGTGCTTGTTTAGTTTGTGAGGTGCTTCTTACCTCTTAGCTGGTGGTTGTGCTTCCGGTGATTTAGGCATGTGTCTTCCTGCTTCGTGGTCATTTTGGCTTTCCGGTGATTATTCTTCCTCTGATTCGTTTTCTTGGTTCTTTGCATTGGTGTTTGGTCACGCTATTTTGTGTTCAGGGGATTGTTTTCTCTCGATTTTCATATTTTTACCTTTTTGACCTATGTTTATTAGGGCGAAAACACTCTATAATAAGTTGAGGTAATTTAATCTTCGTTTTTTTATCTCTTTTCAGTTTTGGACCTTTATTCAGTTAGTGTTACTTTGACATTTTGCTTTTCACTATGATTGAGGAAGTTTTAGGTTTAGATAATGTATTGTGCTTTAGTTTCTTCTTCTTAGTTTGGTTATTTTTAATAGTAAAATAAAGATATAATTTGTAAATGAATTAATAGAAAATAGTAAAATAATAAAATAGTGAATTTATGTTATTTTTAGTTGTGAATAAATTAAATATTTAATATATTTATATTATTTTTCTTATTTATTTATTTATTTATATTGAATTTTAGTGACTATTAAAATAAATTATAAAAACTCACATGATTATGGTTTTTGTGAAAAAGATAAGATATGATGAATTGTATTTTAAATTCATCTGTATGCAATATATATATATATATATATATAATTTAGGACCAATTAAATAAGAAAATGCACAATTACAAAATATTGGGCCAAATTATATTAATTTAAAAGAAAATTGACTTAAAATATAAAAACAAAATATACGAGGACACATGTCATCAAATCCTCCTTTAATATTTCACAAGAAGAAGAAAAAATCTACTTTATATATATATTTAGATGAGATAATTGGCTTCCATAGGCACAATGACACCCATAATTAATGATCTACCCCAACACAAGAGAAAATATTTTCGAGACGATATTGTCCCTACATCTACACTGCGCATGCTGTACTAAAGACTGTTACTGATGTCAGACTAGCAGACTTGACAGTGCTATCAATCTAATTGGACATAAACATAGTTCTGTTTGCATATGTACGTCACGACCTAAGCTATTTACTTCGTAGAAAACAGACTCGTTTTAGTGCTCCATTAATGTTTATATTTAAGTTCAACCTAATAATCTGTGAGTCTTTTCTTTCTTTTTTATTTCTTAACCATTTTATCTCCAGTCTAACATTGTTTCAAACTTTTTTCTTTCTAATTACTTTCAATTGCAAACAATGAAACTTTCAGATCTCCCACCCCGCATTGTTTGCCGCAGGAAAAGAATCTATAGGGGATCGGGTCAACTCGCATCACAAGATCAAGAGGATTGAATCCATTCTCGATGCATTAGATTTGGAGGAGACAGATTTTCTGCGGAAGTCAACTTTTAAAAAGATTCTTTCTCTCGAAGAGAACCCGCCAGGGCATTTAGTCAATTCATCATTGTCCGGTTGCTACCTTCATCACACACCCCTCATATAGTCCATGAGCGATACGACGCTTATTAAGGATTTTGATGAATCTTTTAACATGGTTGATCATATGATACATTGTTTGTTAGCGGCTACATTTTGCTCAATACTTAATTTATTAGATGATACATTTTTTGTTCTCCGATACATGTTTTTGTTGTAGATATCTTAATGCTTTATTATGTATATTATTGATTATTTTAATATGTTTTACATAATTATGATTATTAGTAAAACATGTTGTGTGTTCTTAGCTAATTTGTTAGTTTGTACTTTTTGATATATTATTTTGTTTTGCCAATTATGATTTGTTATCCGATAAATATTTTTGTAGATTGGCCGTTATCGATGCATGTAGCCTACTAACCAATGTAATGTCAATGGTAACATTGTTATTGACTGTTAATGATGTACGTAGTATGCTAATATATAACTTAACATATGTAAATTTGTGATTGCGAGATCTCACACTAAACAATATATCACTTAACAAAATATCTATCAAACAATGTATCAGTTAACAAAATATCTATCAAACAATGTATCACTTAACAAAATATCTATCACCGATACATGTTTTATTAATTGCATTAATTTGGGTACAAAGTGGTGATTGTTAGATGAATCACCAAATATTTGTGATGTGAAAGAAACATGAGATGTAAGTGTATATGATACTATAATTATTAACATGCTAACTTGTTTTATAACATGCTAATTTTTCTATTTGTCTCGTTAACTTTAAAATTAGTTACTAACTTTATAGGTTAACCGTTAAATAAAATGTTAGATTGGATTTAAGCCAATCAAATATTGGATTTAAGCCAAGCAAATATTGGATTTAAGCCAAGAAATTGACCACTGCAATTATGCTTATTTGAAGCATATTACTAATTATGTTAATCGTTAAAAAGAAGTGATGAACAAACAAAGTGATGAACCTATTTTGTACATTCCACACCTTCTTTTTATATTATTCATCGTAAGATTAATGCCAACTTGAGAATATAATTTTAACAAGCTAACTTGTCTGACTTATACGATACTATTATTGTTAACATGCTAACGTGTTTTATAACTAGTTAATTTTTTATTTGTCTCGTTAACTTTAGAATTAGTTACTAACTTTATAGGTTAACCGGTAAATTGTATTTAAGCCAAGCCAAACAAATACTGGATTTAAGCCAAGCAATTGACCACTACAATTATGTTTGTTTGAAGCATATTACTAATCGTGTTAATTGTTAAAACGAAGTGATAAACAAACAAAGTGACGAACCTGTCTTATACATTTCACACCTTTTTTATATTGTTCATCGTAAGATTAACGTCGCCAACTCGAGAATATAATTTTTCAACTGTTAGTTAAATTTTATAATTTAAATATTTGAAACAATTATACTTTAATATATTTAAATCTTAATCATAATTTAAATATAGAGAATAATATATATTTTGGTAGACAAGTACAGAAAATAAATAAAATGTCTTATATTAATAAAAACATAAGTGCTCCAGCTGTAAACCACTACTCTCGTACACTACACTCTTACCAGACACTTTTCTATTCCCTACAGTGTCAGAATCTGTAACAGAAGCCATCATCATCACGAGGGGGTAAAATCGTCTAGTCCTGGACGAAATGGCATACACCAAACCATTAACATCAATCAATGTATACTTCTCTAATATGAACCTGAGTTGGGTATATCTACCTAAATATCTCTATATAGATAATGGGCCGTACGTTTTCAAAACCAAAACCATTACCTTATAACTGACATATATTACGTGTGCCAATATATTGTGCGACTCAGATTTTTTTTTTTTTTTGAAATTGTGTCTCAAATTTTCAGACCAACAAATGCATATATATTTAATCTAAATGTTAGACACGTAACAGTAAATGGTTTTGAAACCACAAAATATGTACTATATAGTGATATTACTAGTATGTCCGCGCTACACGCGGGAGTTGTCCATTAATTAATGTAAATTCATGTTCATAAAGTATAGTTTCATATTTTCCTTTAGAAAGATATGACAAAGGAGTATATTAGCTTTTTTGCGTTTTAAGTATGGTTTAAGAGGGGAGACATACAATGATTTTTGTTGTATGAAAGTTGCAGATAAGTTTACTTTTTTGCATTGTTTGAGTATAATAAAAATACATACATATCATGATATAGAAAGCATATGTGCTTACATAAAGTTGATCGAAAAAAGTACGTACATAAGAATAAAAAGATGTAGGCATGCACGTTTGTAGCTTTGGTTTAAATATAAACAAAATTTTCCTTCTTTTCTAAAATCTATTTGATGACCATATCACATCAGCAATAAAAGTAAATTTAGTTTTCCCAGACCTAGCAAGTCTAACCGGCTTACACCCAACATTAACGTTGGTGAATCAGTGAAATAAGGAGTTGTTTTGCCTGTAGCTAGTATCGATATGGTGTGTAGGAGATGGTTTATCAAATTAGTGTTATGGTTACATTAGGCTGATTTTAAATCCTTACGCTTGTGCAGTTGATTGGAGTATTGTTCCTACGTAGAAGAGCTTTGAAGACTTGTCCGACGATGGTTCCTAGAAACAATCAGGAACATGTGGAAGAAGAATTTGTGTGCTTTTCTTGCGTCGGTTTCGGTTGGATCTATGGCTACAGTCGGTTTGAGGCAGTAAAAAATTAACAATGTAACAGTCTAAACAATCTCTGTGTGTCTCAAAAAGTATATTTTCCAACTAAAAATTTCAGATTGTTTAGTTGTCATCAGTATACGAAATACCAAGTGCTAGGAACCTTGAGATCATTATTCTAAGAAAGATTGCCTAACAAATATGTAAAACTGTTTTCAAATATTAAGCCAAAGCGACAACGATAGTTGAAAACCAAATTAAGAAAAACTTGGTTGAAGCACAAACTTTTTTAAAAAAGAGTAACACTCAAACGTGTTTCCCTTGTAAAACTACTTAAGTACTTAGAGCAGCTCCATCAATCAGGAGCCCTTATGGGCACTTAACAATTAATTAGTAATAAAAACAATGATTGTAAAGGTTAAAGACCTTTGTTTAGGTAATTTATTTTTTCCTAATCCATTGGTAGAACTTCACAGGGGTCCTTAAGATAAAAGGTGAGAGTTTTCTTCACTTACAAGGTCCAAGGAAAAATCATCTTTGAATCCATCTTCTACTTCTTCTCTTTCTCTATCTTTCCTTCTTCTTTTGAGGATCTTCGGTGAAACAACATATACAACATCAGATTCATCGAGTTCAACTTTTCCCTACATAAGAAAAAAAAACAGAGATCTTATTATACATATTAAATGCACCAATCTTTGGTTGGTAAAATATAACATTATAAATAAGAACTCTAGCGTGTGATATACAGCACTGTACCTAACTAACCATTTATGAGATTTCTTAATGATGCACATAATGAAACCAAACCAATGAAACCCTGGCTCGCCCTGCAATAGAGAGAACAATGCTTAGCTCAAAGATCAGACAACACAAATCCAAAAACCAAAACCACTTGATAAGCTTCCTATAAAAATACAACTACACAAGAGTAAAAACAGATATCACCTTGCAGGATTAATAAGGAGAGAGCTCAAAGGTTAGATGAGATCCCAAAACGATGTTCCACCAAATTTGACACCTGATTAAACCATAAAATGCTCAAGCTTTTTTTAGATAAACACAAGACTCAAAGTTTCCCCATTTGTCAAAGTATTAGTCTTTCACAGAACATCACCAAGAAACATCAAGACTAAAATCAAACGTTGTCATTATTACTTTTAAGAGAATCAAAAACAGAGCAAGAACACAAATACACTTTACTCAAACTTCAAAGTTTCCCCATTTCTCAAAATCTTAGCCTTACACAGAACATATACAATCTCTTTTAAAGCTTTCATCACCATTCAGCAATAAACCTCAAGATTCCAACCAAACATTGGCAATTTACTAATAGAGGAAGAACAAAAAGCTTTTACCCCACTAGCAATAACAACACCTGCAACAACAGGGACGAGAGCACCATAAGTAACCTAAGCTTCTCTCTTAAGGGTCATGAGATAAGCGAAAGAGCGGTGAAAAACGGCGTCGTTGCACCAACAGCTTGATTGAAAGAAACGGGGATCTTTGGTGAAACAAGACAGATTCGTCTTTCAATCCAGACAGAAAAGATGGAGTGATAGAGTTGTCGTTGAGGAAGATGAAGATCGAAATCGCCAAAATCGCCAAAGAAGTTGAGTGGTCCAGATTGGATGATGAAGATGATGTCGTGCTTGATATTGGAAGAGGAAGAGAGAAGTTTTGATTTCGGCGAAACACCCCGACGAAAGAGCGAGAGAGACATCAATGACCGGTCCATTCACGAGCTGACACGTAAGGCTCCTTAACAACACCAAAACCACCAAATTAAGTACCGGTACTTTGAATTTTGTCCATTTTTCATTTATTTTTTTTTTTGCTTTTCTTTAGAACTTGTGTTAAGTACCTCCCAGTGGAGGTGGTCTTACATTTTGACTTTGACTACTTACATCAATGAGGAAGGCTTCTTGTGGCCTTAGTTTTACAATTAATGCAGGCAATATAATACCATGGACAGCCACGTTCTTCAACATCATCAATTGTGGTTTTTTTTTAGCAACTAATCAATTGTGGCTATGCAGCCAAACAACGCCTCTTACAATCGGTTAGAAGCAACTGATTTACATAACCAGGCCTCTCATTTTGAGTGAGTTATCTAGAGCTTTAATTTCACCTTGGAAGATTTTTGCTTGATGTATGCGTAGATTTCCACAATAGTAATTGTTTCATCCTTAGTTACCTCCTCCATACTCACCATCTTAGCAATATCTGGGATAGAACCCCACTGAGAGAATAAACATAATTACCAGAGTCACTGAAATTAGGCTGAATTAAAATATCTTCTGGCTGTACAAACACTAACCAGTTAAATTAATCAATGGTGGGTGGAACATCTTTGTCTAGAAAACCACGTGAGGTTGACATTGAGCTGAGAGCAAGATGAACACATATTAGTTGAAGAGTAAAATAAATCTACATTGCAGTTCAACTTGAACTGATAAGATATAAGTAGTCAAAGTCAACTATATGATGAACAAAAACACATCAAGCATTGGTCCAGTTGCTGCTTGAAGAGCATAATATTTGGCCTTCCCGTATTGATTTCTAATTAGAGATCAGAAAGACTACCATAATATCCAAATTGGAGTTTTAAAGGTAAAGTAGTTTGACTGAGAAAAATCTTGAAGTTACATTTTTAAAGTTTGAATTACTGAACTTTTCAAAAAATCTCGGTAGATCAAATAAGTATCTTAATAGAAAACTAAGCCAAACATCACAGAAACATCTCATGTTACAATTAGGAGTTCAGTTGGTTAAGTAAGAGAGAGAAATCATTACCTCCAACATGTTTTGTGTTCATGGTTGTAACTAAAAGACGATGGGAATATTGACACAGGCTGTAAATTTATTGGAGAATTCTGTTGCAGCAAGTCCCAGAGATACAATTCCGTAACAGGTCCCCCGCAAATGATAATCAATGATGGGTTAAGCTTATTGGTTTGTAAGGTTGACACAAGACAATGCAAAATAGAGCATGTCGTTATTTTAAGAAGGTAAAGACCATATTCTTTAGAGGAGTGTCTGACAGCTTGAAATTCAAACTGATCCGGATAACATCAAATCCGCTTACCTAGTACACTGAACCCCCCTTGAAAATATGCTTGAAGGTGTTCAGACGTAGGAGATTCACGGTGATTCGAATGAGGGTTGCCTGCAATACATTATACACAGGGGCGAAGCCAGACTTTTTTCCTAGTGGGTGCAAAAACAATTAACATAATAGGACAGTGGAGAATCGAACCTGAGTGATCTGAAAGTTATGGGTGCACCCTTCCCAAATATGCCATCTCCAACTCATATGTTCAGTGTAAAAAATCAAATTTCTAAATACTAATGGGTGCACGTGCACCCCTACACCATAACGTAGCTTCGCCCCTGATTATACATGATTAAATGGAAACATAATTAACAAACAGAATCTATATCGAAACGGATGCTATTGTCGACAAGAACAAATCGAAATAAATGTGCTTACATTCTTATCAGTGAGTATCATGTCCAGGCTCATAAGCTCACTGCTTTTCTTCACACTTATGGCCTCCCAAAACCTCAGCAAACCAACCTCTGCACTATTGGAGCAGCGCCCAGCTTTCAGATCGGCAAAGAAGATGGAGGAATTCGCCATTGTAGTAATCGTAATCTGACCAGAATATCCTTGTAGATCTCGGTTTATATGTGCTCTTCATCGCTGGTTCATGGGGGTATTTATACTTGTTGATTCACTCGGTTACTCTGGAATTCGATCAGGTAGATTGAATGATGCATAGTAGAGTAGTGGGTTAAGCACATTAAAGCAAGGATTAAAGTAGATCTTAATTGAATATGAAGACGTTACGGTGATCTAGTCGGTGCTTGAGATACAGATAATTTACGGCTGATATGAGAATATGGAAGGCGAGAAGAAGATGAACCCAAAGTTGTCTGGACTTGCAATTTCGGCTTAAAGCCCATACGAAAATAAGAACCAATCATATGGGCTTCCAATTTTGTTTAAAACTCACACAAAACTAAGAACCGATCAAATAAATTTTAGAGCCCACAAAATGCAAAGAAGCAGCGATTTGATTTCGGCGAACTTTTTTTTTTTTTGCCACGTGTCCAAAAATCCCCCACCTTATTTGCTGACGTGGCGGCCTGAGAAGACAGATAAGCCAACTTTATTGTAATAGAATAGATAGATAGATAGATAGATAGATAGATAGATAGATAGATATCATTACCATTTTTGATATGTGATTCCACGACAGAAATAATTATGTACATCAAATCTAATATTTTGTAGACTATGTTTACCTTGCATATAGTGCGAATTTTAACCTAGTATTGAAAATATCAATCAGTATATAGAAAATCTATTAGAGGCATTATTTTGAAAGTTAGTAAGGATGTTTAATAAATTATTCTGATAAAAATACTAGTATCTTATATTTTAATTTTAGTCTAATAAAATAATTATCATAAATTAACAAAGTACTCTATACCATTTAGTCTATATAACTATAATGATCACCAAAACAATAAAACAACTGTTACTTATACTATATATAACACAATTTCATATAAATTTAAACTAATAAAACTTGACAGGTACCAACTGAATCTAATCTAGAATCACATAAATTATAAAATTTAGTAATAATATTTAATCCCCTATATACTAAAGCACAAGTCACCTATCCAATAATATTCTGACACATAGCACTGGTATTTATTTTATAAGAAATAAACTTTTTTCAAACACCTAAATTTCTTCAGATTATCACCCCCACGTTCAACGTCAGTTGTCACGATTGCAAACTGTTTGGTTAATCGAATGGCTGTATAATTAACTGCCCAACCCACAATCGTTTTGATCCAGATTTCTCTCATTTAAAAGCACTATCTCTTTACAATTTAACTCAATCTTCCACACAATTTCTGTGTGTTTTCGTAAACTCTATATTTTTAGTGTCCCTGTGCAATCAGTTGTTCTATAAGCAATAGCACTCCAACGGCAAAAAGAAAAATTGTAGATGTCAAAATCAGAAATCAATAGGTTCTCGCTGGTAAAGTCTATCTATATAAATACGTTTTTCAGCTGTTTGTTTCTCTCTGAATCCATTTCGTATATGCAGACGTACAAATTCCGTAACGGGTTTCTTTCGCAATCAATCTCTCATATATGATATATACATACAAAATTATTTCCTTAGTCTCATAGAAGATGATTTTTTCATAGTAAATTTTGGTCATCTCCCGTGTGTTTTAAACTTTTAATCCTTTCATGGTTGGCATCTTCTATACAATACATTTTTTCGTTGATTGAGTCAATTTCTTTAATATTGTTCAGATTTAACATAACTGTCAAAATGCAACCAGAGGAGCAGTTTCTGGTGATGCAGCCGCAGTAGTGGAGCTGTGGAGGCGTCCAGAATATCACAAGAGATGATGACATCTCTATACATGGCGATGGCGATCTGGACACGAACGACTGTCTGAGGTAGTAAATATCTTATAAGTTTTATTGATGGGTTCATATTGCATTGTAAATATCTTAAATCGTGTCTCTGTTTAACGAATTTACATTTATTGATGCTTTGTATCATGTTTTTGCTATCTATCTTGGGGGATAGAGATCATAAAATGGTATGTTAAGCTAGATTTGAAATAGTTCTGTTGGTTTCTAATCATGTTACTGAATCTTTCAGTTAGGCGCCTGTGGAAGAATGTATCGATGTTGGCATTTCAAGAGACTCTAGCAAATGATGAAAAAGGTTACTTTATAGTGTATATATATATATAAGACTTTCACAACAGGAAAAGAAAACATATGAATGTGTTCTCAGGTAGTCGGGTGTTAATACTGTTTTGCATTCATCTTAACCTTCAGGCTGGAGCTGATGTTCTTTAGGAAGTATCGAGTTATTCAGTGTCAGCAAAAAGGTATACTATGTGAAGGTCATGTTTTAATCAGATTGTAAGTTTGGCTCTCATATATATATAGTAAAGCACAAGTTATCTGATTAATAAAATCTGATATATGGTTTGTGTTTTACAATTTAGAAAAACGCAAATAGAGATATTTTTAATTTTTTTTTAAAAAACAGTTTCAAATATTAACTATTTTTGTTTATTTATTTTCTATATAAAATAAATACAAGTCTCAAATATTTTTCGCACTATACCCATGATTTCACAATATTTTAAACAATTAATCTTTCTTTGGAGAAAATGTAACTCAGGATGCAATAAGTTTAAATTCATCTCTATATTAGCATTTAAAAATGGTGAATTCCTATATTCTTTGCAATAGCTCAAATTTTCCAGATAGATCAAAATGTTTATGATCTATACACAGTGCAAGTCTACAATTCTAAATTCGGATCAACATAGTCCTTTGCCAAGTGACTTAGTCAATCAAATTCTACCATATAATCAGTATTTACAATTAAAAATAATAATTAAAACAAGATAATTCTGGAAAACCACTACACTGTCTATGATTTTTTGTCTTTATCTATGATTGTTTGCTTTCTCATGCTCTTATATTTATTTGATCAAAAACATATTATAAAGGCATATGCTCCTTTGTTAGCTGCAGAGTGATATTAAAACTTAACAATTCACTCCATAAGACCCAAAAATATCATTTACGGTCACCGGTTTAACAAGATTTCCACTTTTTTTTTTTATATCAATTTTGTTTGATTTAACTCAAGGTGCTAAAGGTAGAAAAGTGTTATAACATTATGAATCTTGCAACTCTGAATCAAAGACTGATTATGCTCATATATCAATTTTAGTTATATAATTGAATTTAGATTTTATTTGTGAGAAAAAATATTGAAAAATTGCCAAAACAGAGTAAAAACACAACAACATTTTCCCTTTAGCATAAATCTCTTTTTGGTCAAAATTGGATCTAGGTACCCCTGACCAACTTTAAAAATTCATATCAATTATTTTAAGAGTCAGAAAAATATGAAAAATATACAAAATGTAGATAAACAAGAGACCATCATATGAAAAAATTTAAGTTGACTAAATATTAGTAAAACATAATTTCATATTTTGATCTACCGTGGCAGAAACCATGATCTACTGTCTACGAGCACGTAGAATATATATTCGGTTAACTTTATTAATATCTATCTCTGGCAGAACGTATAACCTACTGATGGTTAAAATTCTACCATAGTAGAATAAACAAGATTCCATTAACCTTATCTCTGAACTAAGGTAGATTTCATTAACTACCACTTCCTAAAATATCTACGAAGTCGAAATAACAAAATCTACCAAAGTTCTATATTTCTACGACAGTGGGGTTGCACAATCTACCATCTTGACAATATTCTACAATGGTAGAATATATTTCTACGACAGTGGGGTTGCACAATCTACCATCTTAACAATATCTACGATGGTAGAATGTATATTCTACCAACGTCGAAATGTATATTTTCCATAAATCTCTCCAAAATCTGTTAAGAGCATATTTTCTAAATCTATCATAGCCTAATTTTTCGTGATTCCTAAGTTAATTTTTTGAAAAAACGTGTTCTTCTTCTCCATTACACGATCTCCACATTTGAAACCACCCAAACTTTTTGAATCTGTTGTTGAAGAACAAGATGCATATTTATGCCTATTGTGGAGTGTGGAAATTTGATCCAATTAAAGGATGGGGATTTGCTGTTGATAAGAAGAAAGGAGGTAGAGTACTGGTTGTGGAATTCACAAGTTCCTTTGAAGATCTAAAGACTATGGCTTTTCAGGATTTTGGAATTGACGATAACACTGTCGAGATTGAATTAAGCTACTTGCCCATGGAGTTAATCAGTACAACAGATTGTCCCCCAGTAATCATTGAGAATGATCGGCAAGTCAAAAATTTTCTGAGATATGTACGTGGAAAAGCTTCGACAAGGTTGTGTGTGACTATGAAACCTATCAATGGAGACAGCGAGAACCTTGAGCTTGATAATGAGGAATCACGTTTCAGTGAGCAAGGTGAACCTTCCACGTTTGCACCTCAAGATGGCAGTGGTAGCTCATCTGAATCGAATACTGATGTTGACGGCCATGGTAACTCGAGCGACCGGGAAAAAGATGATGATGTCCAGTTAATTGCAAAAGAAGACGTTAGTGGAAAAAGTATCTGGTGTTCTTTGGTGGATGTTGTGAAGAGGGGTGAAACGTTTCAAAACAAAATGAAGTTGAAAGCAGCACTCGAAATGTCAGCAATGAAGCATAACTTTGACTACAGAGTTGTGAATTCGAACAGAAAACTTTGGTACATCTGATGCATCGACAACCGTTGCAACTGGAGTGTTCGTGCTGAGGGGTTATCAGGATCCACGTATTTTATCATCAAAAAATATGTGGCGGATCATACATGTGATGCGTCGAGTATGAAAAATGGTGGTCGGACAGCTTCTGCAAAAACTATTGGCAGTCTAATAATGCATAGGTATGATGGTGTGAAAGAAGGTCCCAAAACTAATGATATCATACAGATTATGAGAATGGATCATGGATGCGAGATATCTAAATCTTTAGCATGGGATGCTCGGGAGTTTGCAATTAGTGTGGTTAGAGGTATTCCAGAGAAGAGTTTTGGAAAAATTCCGAGATACTTACACATGCTGAAAAAAGCTAATCCAGGAACACACACGTGTTATGAAACCGATGTTGATGGCAAATTTGATTTCTCTTCGTTTCGTTTGGGCAATCAGTACGAGGTTTTCACACAGCCATGCGAAAAGTTCTTGTTGTCGATGAGACTTTTTTAAAGAGCAAGTACAAAGGGGTATTGCTTGCTGCCACAGCTTTAGATGGAAACTCTAACTTGTATCCTATTGCTTTTGCGGTTGTGGACTCAGAAAATGACCGTTCATGGGATTGGTTTATGAGACAGCTAAAGGTTGTTGTTGCAGACGGACGTTCTCTAGCTTTTGTACCAGACATAAATAGCTCACTTTGTAAGGCGATTGAGAAGGTTTATCCTCTTGCTCAACATGGCATTTGCATTCACCATTTGTTGAATAATGTGGTCTCACATTACAAAGGAAAGGGATTGGTTGGATGGATTGCAAAAGCTTCTAAAGCTTATAGAGACGTTGATTTTCAGCGCCAATTCCAAGCTGTGTGCAATATTAGTCCAGCTATTGGAAATTATTTAACGGAAGCAGAGGTTTCAAAGTGGGCTCGCTGTCAGTTTCCAGGATTCAGGTACGACATAGGACGACAAATCCGGCTGAATCAATAAACTCTACTTTGCGCACACCAAGAGAATATCCAGTCATTCCTTTGTTGGATAGCATCAGAGAAATGCTGACCCGTTGGTTCTTTGAACGTCGGAGATGTGGGAACCGAAATTCACACCGTCGATTTTAATGAATGAAAACGGAGGAAAACCAAGTTAACCCAACTTTCCCTGAAGGTCCGGATTCTCTGTGACAGCCAACGACAAGTGACCTAATAAATGCGGAAAAGGTTTTGTTAAGATTTGGGACTGGACCTTAAGAAAGGCTGCCTACGTACCCCTTTCGAGGATCAAGTCGGACGTAGTTCAGTTTAGAAAGAGTTGAACAAGAGATCGAACCGTCTGGGCGGGTTCTTCTAGTATGAGCGTTTGTCATAAAAATAGGCATGTCGAAGATAACGCCTAGGGTTTCTATGTGCGGAGCTCTGAAGTAAAAGAATTGTCTGATCCTTCCGAGAGGAGCGGAGATTTGCGAGCAGGAGGCGGCCAGATGTTCTAGCGCCTGCCTTGCTAGTCTAACCACCTAAATTCTAAGTTCTATCAGCTAACAGGAGCTCTCTAGGTCTCCAATCTAGGATTTTCGGATCCCCTTCTCCTCTGCTCTTGCTCTCCTTATATACTCACTCCTAGGTCGGTTTGCCTTAGGATGATGGACCTCGCCTTTGGGCCCAAGTTTATCTCTTCAGGAAATATTCCATTTCCGTCGATCTTCGTAATTATCCTCGAGTTTTCCCCTATTTTTCGGTGACTTGATGTTTATCCGATGTTCGGGAAATTGGATAAACCGTCATAGTCTGATTGGGCCTGAATTCTTAAAATCGTAAGTAAGTCCGTGGACTTGTCTTAAGTCGTTGAATGTTTTATACGATTTCTCGAAAAGACTATCTTTCTCGTAAAATAAACCGTATAGCCTAAAGGATCGATGTTCAAGTTAATCAATCTCGTTTTATACGATATCTTCTACGAGAAATCCAATCCTTCTAGTTTTTGTCGTAAAACATCGAGGACGATTCCAACCGAATTGAATCGAAAGATGTTTATTCCGTAGCCGTGATCGTACCAAACTCACGAGGATTGATCCAAACAAGCCAAGATGGGATCTGACCGAGCATGATGGGACCGAGACCAGGACGAGGGCCGTCGACCGGCGCCAGGGGGCTTGCCTCCGGCGCCAGGCCGGCTTGCGGGACGCCTGCCGCCGGCGCCAGGCCGGCTTGCACGACGCTTGCCGCCGGCGCCAGGCTGGCTTGCCGCCGACGCCAGGCCGGCTTGCGGGACGCCTGCCGCCGGCGCCAGGCCGGCTTGTGAGACGCTTGCCGCCAGCGGCAGGCTGGCTTGCCGCCGGTGCCAAGCCGGCTTGCGTGGCGCTTGCCGCCGGCGCCAGGGGCTCTCTGCCGCCCATGGGTTTTCCGTTGCCCGATCTTTCCCCTGTTGGCCGTTCGTCGGGAAATCTTTGAGTTTGGAAGGATCTTTAGCCGTAGATTTTGAGATAAACGTTTTTGACCCTAACAGCTAGTCCCCCAGCTCGTAAGATCGTAGACGATTTTGCGGGCGAATGATTCGAGTTTTGTGAAAATCGAAATTTTTGGCTAAGGATTCTTTTCCGCAGGAAATCTACGTCATCATCCCCCTTTTTTATGATGATACTTACCCCTTCTTTTGCGGACAGTTTGTGTCGCTGATTGACGGAATGCTTGGCGAGTGTGGGTTGGAAGTCATTCGTCTATCGAAGGAGCTGGAGTCGTCGCAGGAAACGCTGAAGCGCACTTAGGCCGCACCGCAGACCGTCGAGGACACCCATGCTGCCCAGACGTCCCAGCTTGATTGTTCGTATCAGCGACCTTGAGCGTGAGCTTGGGAAGACCGCGAGTTCACTACTCAAGGTGAATAAGGAGAAGAAGAGCAAATCCTCGGAAGTCCGCCGCCTTCAGCAGAAGATCTAGACTCATGAGGAGATGGATGCCCATAGATCCTCGGAGGTTGCTAATGCTCGTGACGACTTCTTTGGTCGTCTGACGAGGATGGCAATCCTGTTTGAGTTCTTGATAGCTGTCCGCAAGAGGGACTTGGCTTTAGCGGGGATCGAGGGGAGTCTGAGCGAGCTCGAGTTACTTCGGGGTAACGAGGCCCCGTCTTTGGACTCGGAGGAAGCCTGACTATTGTCCTGTAAAGGAGAGTGGGCGACCTCCGAGGGAGACTTCGATTCGATCCTTGCCGGCCTGCAGGCCGAATGCACCCTCGCGCTGACCTCCGAGGACTCAGAAGATCAGGAGCGCACGGGAGAGGATTGCGAGGCTGGCGCGGACGAGGCGGGTAGTGGCGGTGCAACCAAGGGAGGCGACGGCGAGGCTGTCCCTATCGCGGGTGAGTTTGAGGATGAAGGTGACGCTCCTAGAAACGTCTAGGCTTATCAATCCCTTCGGGGATTTTGTTTTATATGTGTTTCGGCTGTTAAGAGGCCATGATGTATTTACCGGGACTGGCCGTTGGTGGCTTCGAATCCCTACCCCTTTTTGGGGTTTTGTTTGAACTTTTGCGGTATCAATCTATGAAATGTTTTTCGATTATTTATGAACTTCAGTTTTTTCGAAGTATGAGAAAGAGGGTGTGAGTTGTCGTCTCATTCCTAGTTCCCTGATGATCACCGTACCTATTGTTTGCATAAAGCGATATTTTCCGCGGTTTACCGATTTACGCGAAAAGTTCGTGAAACGAATAGGCTTAAGTGAAGAGACAAATTTTTGGATCTCGTATACGATATTATGTCTGTGTGATGTCAAGATCCAGCGTGGCTGGGTTTAGGACAAGACCTAGGTTTACTCTCGGACTGAAGCTTTGCGATGACAAATCGGCTTTCGTTTTGCCTGTTTGCGATTTTAACCTGACTCGTACCGTTTAAAATCCGCGAATTATTGTCGGCTTATATGATTTGTCTGGGCGTGAGTCGAGCTACTTCCTTTACGAAGAGCTAAACCAAAATTTGGATTTCTTGTATAGCGAGCTATGTTTATCCTTGTCGGATGTAAGAGAGCCTACCCTTTTAAAGGCGGCTATTGTCTGTTTAGGACGTTAGAGTTCGTTTGTTGTGATCAGCAACAAAGAAATGATGCCAGTTTAGAGGCATGTTACCGTTTAGAGGTGTGTTTGTATGTTTTGAGTTCTAGAGACGAGGATTTCGTCTGAAACGTTTTGAGGAAAAGAATGTCCTTCGAGCGTTAGCGACGTCTCGCAGTGCCGAAGGTCGAGTTTTCCTTGTGCCGCATTTCGTGGTTGAAATGTTCGCGGGCTTGGAGATGTTTTGCGAATGTTCGCAGCCAGAAACTGTTGTTTCTGTTTGGATGCAGGACCAAGGGGTCGCGTAAGTTTGACCATGGGAGAAGCGTCTACATTCACATTGCTTCGTGAAGTGTTGGCCTTCCGGGATTTGATTGTATATATTAAGGATGACTCATATAACTCTTGGAGCCTTGTCACGAGTGTTTCTTTTCATGCCGTGTTTACGGGGCGTATAGAACTTAATCGATTGACGGTAAGTTTAAATTTTCCGTTAACCATATGGTTGTTAGGACTGAGTTTTGGTATGAAGAGTCTATCGTATGATTTCCGATTCTGGGTTATACGACAAATTGCTTGAGTAATAGTCACTTGGCTTTCTATGAACAAATCTTGGATTGTTGTTTTGAGCCGTTAAGTGATTGGAGCGGTGGTCGCTCAGTAGTTTTGGATTGGCATGGAGGCTAGATTCAGCCGTATCGCCAAGGAAGTCGTTGGTAAACGATCAGACCATGACCCTTATTAAGGTCATGTTAGTTTACGATTGTCCTTAATGGGGATGCCGAATTCAGGTCCGGGCTTTACGGAAATACGTAGTTGGCCGAGGGCCAAATAGCGTTTGCCGAGATAGACATGCCAAGCATAGCGGAGTTTTCCGAGTTATGGCTGATGGCTTTTAGAAACGATCTTCCACTTTAAGTCTCAGTTATACGATGAATGGTTCGTATAAATTTTTTTTGTTGTTGCATGAAAATCGTTTCATTTTATCCGAAGGGGACAAAGTTTAAGGGATCGACGCAGGACACGTGCGGGTTCGCCTGCGTGATTATTTCCTGCTCGGACGTAACCGCGGGGAGTGAAAGCAGGAGCCAGAAACCTTGTGGAGCAA
This sequence comes from Brassica juncea, assembly GCA_018703725.1. NCBI lineage: Eukaryota > Viridiplantae > Streptophyta > Magnoliopsida > Brassicales > Brassicaceae > Brassica > Brassica juncea. Next base: position 60,063,152 of record CM031940.1, read on the forward strand.
AAACTGTCTATGACAGTTACCCGTTGGACCCATTATGATCATTTTACGAAAGTTGCTTTGTATGAATTGACTCGACCATACAGAGGATTTTTCGTAAAAGTGATGTAAGAGGGAGTTTTCGCAAAGGTAACCGGAGGGTGTTTCTCACAAATTACTTGCGATATTCGCGACCACGGATTATGTTTTCCTCATTCACTTTTGCGTTCTGCAAAATCGTTTTGCATGAGACCGATCATGTTTTTTTCCATAGTCTGTTTTGTTTTAAAATGTTCTTGTTATACGAAAGTAATGGATGACCGGTTTCATGGAGATAGAAATCGCAGATTGTTAAAGTAGCGATGTTTCCGCATATTACACAGGAGATGTTTCCGCTATGATTTCGACCTTTGGACGTAAGCTGCTTCGAACTACTCATGGAGCTTTACCGAAGGTTATTTCGTTATTTTCGTAGTTCACCGTCGTGCTATTAGTCTGACGTTGGTACACGTTTCTAGTCGCGAGTTTGCGACGAGTGGTAACGTAGAGTTTTCAGGACTATGTTTGTAACGGTTGGCTATGCCGCTAGCGTTTTTTAGATGAATCTTTTTGCTGCGAGAGTTTGCTTTGTAAAAAGCGTTGTCTTGATGCTGAAGCAAAAATTTTTAGAAGATGGGATTATACGGGTATAGTATACGTACCTACTTCTCTTTTCTTTTTACGAAAGAAAACGAGTTAGCCGTTCTTTCGAAGGCTTGTGTACGTTTTTTCTTTCTTTTAGGAAGCGGGATGAGTATGCTTTAGAACGCGTGGCGATCGTTTCTCGGTTTTCCGAGAGACTAGATCGGTTTGAATGTTCTGCCTGGACAATCATGGGACAAGGGAACAAGACTGGAAATTTTTCCTAAGACTTAGCTTGTTAGACTATCCACCTAGGTCCTAAGTTCCCTAAATTCTACGGCAGTTTTCAAGACGTTTTTGTTCCTGGCCTACGAAGAATTAAAACCTTTATAAAAAATTTCGAGAAAATAGTCTTCGAAGGTTTCGGCATTTCCGAAGGAATCCCATTTCCTCGTATAGTCGAGATGATTGGTGTTTAGAATAACTGTGATCGTTTGATACGATGAATCGAAATCCATTCATCATTCGAACCTTTTATGGTCTTCCGACATTTCTCGAGTATCGGGATCGAGATATACTTGGATTCCTAGACTTCCCGTCTTCGAGGGTTTGAGTAATGAGGCTTCGAACTTAGATTCTAGAATGAGCTTTGTTAAACAATCGAGAAGACTTTGCGGAAGAATCGTCGTGTTTCTCGAAAAATCCGAACATGGGTTTAAGGGACAAAGATGTTGCCGTTGTCCGAGATCACGAAACGATTGCTCGGATGGGCGTCAGGACCCCTGCCGCCGGCGCCAGATAGGAAATGACGGGCCTGCCGCCGGTGCCAGACGGGAGAGGACGAGCCTGCCGCAGGCGCCAGGCACCCTGCCGCCGGCGCCAGGCGCGGCGCGGTTGGTCTGCTGCCGGCGCCAGGCGCCCTGCCGCCGGCGCCAGGCGCAGCGCGGTCAATCCGCCGCCGGTGCCAGGCACCCTGCCGCCGGCGCCAGACGCGGTGCGGTCGGTCTGCTGCCGGCGCCAGGGGCGGCGCGGTTGGTCTACCGCCGGCGTCAGGCGCGGCGCGGTCGGTCTGCCGCCGGCGCCAGGCGCGGTGCGGTCGTTCTGCCTTCGGCGCCAGGCGCCCTGCCGCCGGCGCCGAGCGCCCTGCCACCAGCACCAGACGCGGCGCGGTCGGTCTGCCGCCGGCGCCAGGCGCGGCGCGGTCGGTCTGCCGCCGGCACCAGACGCGGTGGGGTCGGTCTGCCGCCGGTGCCAGGTGCGGCGTGGTCGGTCTACCGCCGGCGTCAGGCGTCCTACCGCCCCGTGCCGTGTCCTGCGTCCGCCGATGCTGCTGTTGCTCGACTTCGTCGATCCCCGGGGCTAACGATCCGTTCGTGTCTTCCCGAGAGTTGTTTGGAAGAAGTACGGCAGTGGGAATTGGTGACCCGATTTGCCGTGCTTCTATTCCGCGTGTAATCTAGGGTTTCCCCAAGGTTTCGAGGAGAATAAGTTTTATTTTTCCGAGAGGTCTCGAAAGAAACGTTTTTTGTAGAAACCTTGCTCGTTGCGATTTCTCTAACTTGGTAACAAGACGAATTTTTGGGGTTTGATAGATTTTATCGTTGCCCTTTCTGTTTAGATAGAGAAATTGGGAGCTCGTTTTCGTGCTCTTCCTGTAGCGGAGCCGCGGTTAGGTTTTTGATTTGCTCGAGCACCGTGGCGTTTGCGTAAGCTTTGGCCGTAGGAACAGTCGCTGCTGGAGTTGTTTTACCATCGTTGACGCAAACTGCAAGTTTTTCTTTCATATTTCTGGACATCGGTTCGATCAAGCGCTTTGCGGCCGTATGAGTAAGAGTAATCCGTCCCCCCTTCCTTCTAGCGCCAAACTGTGGGAACCGAAATTCACACCGTCGATTTTAATGAATGAAAACGGAGGAAAGCCAAGTTAACCCGACTTTCCCTGAAGGTCTGGAATCTCTGCGACAGCCAACGACAAGTGACCGAATAAATGTGGAAAAGGTTTTGTTAAGATTTGGGACTGGACCTTAAGAAAGGCTGCCTACGTACCCCTTTCGAGGATCAAGTCGGACGTAGTTCAGTTTAGAAAGAGTTGAACAAGAGATCGAACCGTCTGGGCGGGTTGGTCTAGTATGAGCGTTTGTCATAAAAATAGGCATGTCGAAGATAACGCCTAGGGTTTCTATGTGCGGAGCTCTGAAGTAAAAGAATTGTCTGATCCTTCCGAGAGGAGCGGAGATTTGCGAGCAGGAGGCGGCCAGATGTTCTAGCGCCTGTCTTGCTAGTCTAACCACCCAAATTCTAAGTTCTATCAGCTAACAGGAGCTCTTTAGGTCTCCAATCTAGGATTTTCGGATCCCCTTCTCCTCTGCTCTTGCTCTCCTTATATACTCACTCCTAGGTCGGTTTGCCTTAGGATGATGGACCTCGCCTTTGGGCCCAAGTTTATCTCTTCAGGAAATATTCCATTTCCATCGATCTTCGTAATTATCCTCGAGTTTTCCCCTATTTTTCGGTGACTTGATGTTTATCCGATGTTCGGGAAATTGGATAAACCGTCATAGTCTGATTGGGCCTGAATTCTTAAAATCGTAAGTAAGTCCGTGGACTTGTCTTAAGTCGTTGAATGTTTTATACGATTTCTCGAAAAGACTATCTTTCTCGTAAAATAAACCGTATAGCCTAAAGGATCGATGTTCAAGTTAATCGATCTCGTTTTATACGATATCTTCTACGAGGAATCCAATCCTTCTAGTTTTTGTCGTAAAACATCGAGGACGATTCCAACCGAATTGAATCGAAAGATGTTTATTCTGTAGCCGTGATCGTACCAAACTCACGAGGATTGATCCAAACATGCCAAGATGGGATCAGACCGAGCATGATGGGACCGAGACCAGGACGAGGGCCGTCGACCGGCGCCAGAGGGCTTGCCGCCGGCGCCAGGGGGCTTGCCGCCGGCGCCAGGCCGGCTTGCGGGACGCCTGCCGCCGGCGCCAGGCTGGCTTGCCGCCGGCGCCAGGCCGGCTTGCGGGATGCCTGCCGCCGGCGCCAGGCTGGCTTGCCGCCGGCGCCAGGCCGGCTTGCAGGACGCCTGCCGCCGGCGCCAGGCCGGCTTGCGAGACGCTTGCCGCCAGCGGCAGGCCGGCTTGCGAGACGCTTGCCGTCGGCGGCAGGTTGGCTTGCCGCCGGTGCCAGGCCGGCTTGCGTGGCGCTTGCCGCCGGCGCCAGGGGCTCTCTGCCGCCCATGGGTTTTCCGTTGCCCGATCTTTCCCCGTTGGCCGTTCGTCGGGAAATCTTTGAGTTTGGAAGGATCTTTAGCCGTAGATTTTGAGATAACCGTTTTTGACCCCAACAGGAGAAAGAGCAGGAAGCATGAAAAGCCATTAACTATTGCGATCGAGAAAAAGATAAATAGGCGGATTACCAAGGGTAAAACGTTTCTCGTCCAGCCAATTGACGAGCATCATTTTTTGGTTCGTGGAGATACAATCGACTGCCTCGTTGATTTGGACAGAAGGACTTGCTCATGTGGGAAATACAACTTGCTAAGGATCCCATGTAGACACGCTATCAAGGCTGGTCTAACAGTTGGTCGAGAACCATCCTCTCTTACGGATGACATGTACACTACTTCCACTTGGAGAACAGCTTATCAGGAACCTATCAATCCAATAGGTGTTCCTGAGGATAGTTGGATTGTTCCAGATGCTGTTGGAAATGCTAATGTGCTATCTCCTGAATCAAGAAGAGGAGCAGGAAGGAGACGAAAATGCAGATACGAGACAGTTGAAGACAAGATCCGTTCATCGCAAGGAGGTCAAGAAAAAAGGAAGCGCAGATGCAGTCGATGTGGCGAAGAGAATCATAACAGGACTACATGTGACAGAGCTATTTAGACATGTCGTTCTTTTTTATTTGCTTCTTTTCATTATGGAGTCGGTTACTTGGTTTACTTGTTTTGTTTTGGATTTTCTTGTTCTTTATGGTGTTTGATACTCTCCCATTGTCACTGGATATTAGACATATTATCACCTTCGCAGCCTTACTTGATTTTTGGCATGTTATCTCTTTGGTATTTTTACAGAAACTTACACATGTTCACACGCTTCTAGCATTCTACTTTACACTGTAAGTAGCTTCGAAAAGAGACAAATCAGACAAGAAATCATAAATAGAAGCTTATTAGAACGAGCCAGCGTCGGAATCTTTTGACAATACTGCAAACTTAAGCTGTTTTGAACCAAATAAACTCCAACAATACTGCAAACTTAAGCTATTTAGAACCAAAAAAACTCAGACAACAAGCAACCGATCAGTAGAAATTGTTGAGACACTAAGAGAACTCTATATGACTGCGACTGCTCCTACAACTACCATGGCCACCGTCGCAATCTGTAGCTTCTTCTGCATCTCTTTTTTGAGACTAGCAATCTCCAAGTTGAACTTCTCATTCATCTTCTTTGTCAACTCATGTTCAAATCTAGCAATCTCCAAGTTCACCTTCTCATTCATCTTATGTGTCAACTCCTGTAGCAAGCCCTCGCGCAATGCCCTCATGTTTCGCATCTACCGTTTGTATCTCGTCAAGCAAAGCTTCATCAATCCATTTAAATAGATGATTCTCAGATTTTCTCTATCACAAACGAAAATAAAATTCAATGACAACACGATTTTAAACTGTGAATCTAAACAAAATTGACCGACGGACTTACATTTCTTACAATTTTGCATCGGTAGAATCGTCGATACCGATTCTCTGCCGTCGATGAACCAAAATTTGTTATGCCCTCTCCACACCAACATCTTGTAGGCACACCATGAGTGGAGATTCGAGGAAAACAAGCAGAAGAAGTTGACGAACTGGCCATTGAGATGCCGTTTCTAGATTCAGAGAGAAAGAACCCTAATCCCCTTTTGTCTCAACTTTGGTTTATTATGTTTCGACAAATGCTAAGCAAATCACGTGTTTGGGGGGGGGGGGTTGTGGATCCGGGTTATGGGTCGGATCTTACAAATTTCGGGTGGATCCTACTTGGTATAAACCGTGGAGGGTTATACACTAAAACACTTAAATCGACTTCTAAAATACTACACTCTAATACACATAAATTGACATCCTAAAACTATAAGGATACTATATCATATTAATCACTAATTTGAATAATTGAAACAAAAAACCATAACATGATTCTTACACAAAACCATAACATCATTCTTACATACTCTTGTCAAATACTACACCCTATAAAATGATTTAGGGTATAATTTAGGGTATAGGGTTTGAACCACATCGAATTTAGGGGTTTGAACCACATCGAATTTAGGGGTTTGAACCTAATCGAATTTAGGGGTTTGAAGCTAATCGAATTTAGGGATTTGAACCTTATCGAATTTAGAGTTTAGAGTTTCAACCCTTTCTTATTTAAAATACTCCAATTATAACAACAACAACAATTAATCATGAACTCAAATAAATTAGATAGGGTATAACCCAATACCCTAAATCACTTAATATTTCAGTTTCAAAACAAAAACCATAATCATTAACTGAAATAGTAGACCAGTTTCAAAACAATAACATTAGTGTATGAATTAAAATGATAAACCGAAAAATATAAAAGACAACAATCCAAACTCATACGACTTCAACTGGTTTCTCCGGAGTACGCTTTGGAGGCTTAAATGTAGACATTCGATACTGCAAGACCTCATCATTTGCTGCTTTCCAAAGATCAAACGCTATCTTGTGTCAGGCTTCTTGGATGTTCTCATCATTCACCAAAGAGAAATCTAAGCCAAGTAGATGGCACTCTATGAACTTCAGCGAATAAGCACCACAATCATTACCACTCATGTTTCGTATGCCGGACATCGGGACATACGAAACTGTATACTGTTTAACATTGAAATCTTTCTTCCTATCTGACGACTGGACAGCCTTGACGATTCATGGAATGAGGACGGCGAATGCTTCCACGACCTTGGTGTTCTTCTTACCTCTACAATCAAACACCTCAACTGTCCGGTTAACAAGATTGACGCACATAGAGATCCAGTGAGCTTGCTTAATACAAATAGGGTTGTAGAGACGATCGACATCAATGCCCCATACTGAACCTGTGCTTCCATGATATGGAAGCTCACCTCTTCCATACTCGAGAAGATTTTCGTCGGGTATGAACCCTCTCCTGTTCCCATCAAACTTGCCAAAGGTCGTGATGATATGATTACTAAACATACAGTTCATAAATGCTACTCGGGATGGCTTCCATCGACACAATGAGGTTTTTTCCCGAAACAAATACATCATCGAGTCCATGTCCTGGAAAAGACAAGATAAGTTTTTAGGGAATGAGAACCAACAACATAATTCAATCTGAAAAATAATACTGAGCTAAACTCACATAGTTCTTGAACCAATGTTTAGGCCCTATTATACGTGAAGCTAACTCTGCATCAAATTTAGATGGCCCAATCTGAAGTACTCTGCAAAGAGAAAGCATTACTGTGACGATGTTTATGAGGCAAAATTGAGAAAAAGAAGTAAAAGAAGACAAATATTACTTACTTGGGTTTTAAGATCCATTCACATAGTTCGGCCCATTTATCTTGTGGAACAAAGACTAATTTGTAGTCGCTATCATTGAATCGGACTTCTTGATCATCATTATCAGTCAATAATGGTGGCTTGAAGATCTCTGGCCGGAAAGAAGTCATTGGCGTAGTGAAAGCAGAAGGTTCTTCGGACTGCTTGTCTTGAGATGGGTCAAAACCGTTAACATTTGACTCTTGTGTAAGATGGCCCATTGTCTTCTCTAATTGCTCTTGGGTCTCTAAATTGACATCTAAGGAGCTAAATAAGCTGCCAAACACATCTGACAACTCTGCGTCCTGGTTATAAACACACAAGACAGAACATTAATACTTCTTAAACATATATATTACAAAAGAAAATTCAAACACCAAGTACATTACATCATCCTTACAATAATACTAATATTACAAACAAGAATCAGAAAATCATCCTCACATAAATATTACACAGCAGACACAACTTCATCGTTATAATAATATTACAAACCCCAAGAACAGTACCTGAAGACATGACAAAAGATCTATTTCTTGTTTACCTTTGTCTGAGACCTTGTTGCAGGACCACCAGTGTGATAAAAAGCCATAGCTCGACTGCGAGAAGTAGTAGGAGCAGTAGCGCTAGTGTGAGTAGACACTGGAGTAGGAGCAGGAGCACGAGTAGAATCAAAAGGAGGAACTTCAATAGAAGCCGGATGAGCAGCAGGAGACTGAGTATGAGACGGATCAGCACCACGAGTCTGAGTATAAGCCGGAGCACAACGAGCTTGAGTAGAGGCTTGAGCAGCCGCAGGAGACTGGGTATAAGGCGGAGCACCACCCTGAGTGAGAGATGAAAGGACCTTCTCCTCTAATTTGGCAAAGCGGTCGTCAATTATCTCACGTACGTCAAGTGCCAATGCAGTAAAAGAAGACTTAAACATGTTTTGGATATAGGACTTCATTTCCTCTTCAAGATCTCTATATTTTTCGGTTGTTCTTTGGCAAAGTAACTTCTTCTTCCATGACTCAGCACCAGTATCCTTGAACTTGTTCTTCCTCTTCCTTGCAGTAGAGACAGGTGTGATTTATATTTCTTCTTCCATTTCATTTTCACTCGTTTCTCCACCATCTTCTTCATCTGAACCATCTTCCTCAGAACTGTTCTCAGATGGTTTTACCGCTTCCTGATAAGCCCAAACATGCTTACTCTAGTCATACTTGTTTTGAAGCATCTCAATAATCAGATCGACTCTTTCATCCTTCATCTCAGAGGCTCGATAAAACTCGTTATCAGAACCGACATTGAAATTTCCAGATGAAGAGATGTATGGAAACACAACTCCCTACAAAACATAAAAAATTCTGCAAAGGTTAGGCACAAACATTAAGAACTATTAAATTATATCACATCACTTAAAGGAAAAAGAACTTACATTGGATCCAAAATTAGACTCCATGGTAATAATATCCTCGTACGAAATCTTAGCAGATCCTTTCCAATTCATGCTTCTCATGCTACAGATGCCTTCTTGGAGTTTCTGACCCAAAAGAGACCCAATGTCGGGAATAGCCTCCATCAACCAAATCTGAAGTGCATATGAGAATCCATCTATGACATAACTGTTCTTCTTCACCCTAGCTCGACATTTGATAACGGACTTCACCAGCGCATCAAAGGAATGAAGACCCCACAGATATTTCCTCATCGTATCGAAATCCATCACAAGTTTGATGTACTTGTGTGGGATCCCCACCTTCGGATCCTTCGCCATAACTATACCAGCAATCACACACAAGTACACCAACCTCAGCCTATCAACATGAGACCAAGTATTACAAGATCTCAGATGCACCTTCCTGATTTGCTGTAGGCTAATCTTCTTTTTTTTTCCTGAGCAACTTACTCCAAAACCCTTTATCATATTTCCAGTCATCAATCTTCAAGTCAGACTCGTCTTTATATTTCAGACCAGTGATCGCATAGAATTCTTGCATTGAAAATTGGAGAGGTCTCCTAGCATAATGTAACCACAACTCATGACGCTTTGCGGTCAGAAGCTGCTTACAAAGAAAGGTGTGGATCACTCTCCCCGAATACTGAAGCTTGTGCTCATAAATGGCCATAACCTGAGCAAATAGCGGATCATCCAACACTTCCTTGTACTCTGCTTCAATGTACTTCTCCACCTTCACTAGTATGGAAGTTCGCCAAGTGTTGTTGACCTTCTCAACTTGTGTTTCGGTTCCCTCTTTGAATAGGCATTTAGACAACTGATCCACTGTCATAGCTGTGAACAAAGAAACAAACACAATCACCACAGTCAGTACTCATGCTAGTTTAACTCAAAAATCATACATCTTAGTCAAAGTAAAACAAAGACAAAGCAAATCGTACAGTACCATTCCATATACATCAATGTCACAAAATAAAACAACACAGAGTGTATAAATGTGAGATAACAACTCCGTGACCACAAAGACATCAAAAAGTATGAAACATTGATATCATATAATGAAAGATAGAAAGACATGCAAAACAATTCACAAGTTCTAGTAACCTAAATCATTGACGGAAACAAAAGTCGAAGCCTGTAACGATCCCAAATTTTGATTAAAAACACTCAAATCAAACATAGAAAGACATGAAAAATGAATCCCAAGTCCGACACTTGAACTGTAAATCTATAATTTAAAAACACCAAATTGAGAAACGATTTCGGCGAGAAAGAACCTTGATATTTCCGACGAGTTACCTGAGACCGAGAGCGCGAAGTGAGGACGAGGTGTAGAACCCTTCGTTTAAGAAGAAACCACCGACGGAGTCCAAGAGAGGAGTAGGAAGAACGGAGCCAGCGAAGGGAAGCACCGTCGAGATGTTTACGCTGAGTGCTCTCCGATTTGCTCTCGACACTAGAACACGGGGGAAGAAAGATTAGGGTTCATATATTCCCTTTTCAATTTGGGGCTAAATGTGTCGACACTCCCTCTTTTCCTCTTTTAATTTCCATTTTTGTTTTAGTTAATTATTTATTTATTTATTTTAAATATCAAATCCAAAATAGAATTAAAATATATAAAGATGGGTTTATATTAGGGTTAATTTGGATTTACACAAAATATTATGGTATAAGGACAATGTTATTGTCAATATATGGTATAGGGACAATGTATCTATTGTTTTGTGGCATATTTACGATTTTCCCAAAAATATTCCCTCATGCGTAGCATGGGTTCAATACTAGTATTTAATATTTCACAAACCAAAAAGTTTGAAGACCTAAAATTAAATCCAGTTTTATGTATATATAATTATGCATGATGCATGTGAAAAAAATCTCTATATCTAAATAATGATAAATAAAGGTCAGACTGTCTCATAACTAACTCGAAAGACAAACTCATATAAGCCCCTTTTTCCTAAAGAAAGCAATTCTTTTTCCTAATCTTTTGATATATGTTTGGTCGTTTTAACCTCCTAACCCTTACCAATGATGAACATAACTGAAATATCACTCACTAACATCATTACAACACGACTTTTGCCCAATCTATTCACTTTCAGTTCGTTATTATGGCAACCAATACCATTAATAATTATCACTTTTAGTCACCCGGCGATTTAACATTCACACTAGGCCACTACATTACTTTGCAGAAACTTTTTTTTTTCTTTCCTTCAACTCATAGGCGGTTTACAAAATAAGTTACTGGTTTTTTTTTCCAAACAAATAAAACTATGTAATGTGGAATTTAAGTGTCTGATTTTTAAAAATTATGTCACAGTAAAATTGTACGTTGAATAATATATTTAAAATTTTAAAATATTTATATTTAAAATTTGAAAATATATATATTTAAAATTTTATTATACTAATTTATCCAAGAAAGATATATGTGCCTTTAAACTATTTTGTCATTTTTCTCTTTGTGAACTACTTTTGTGACAAAAAAATTAGGCTATTATAAAGTATTTATATTTAATAAAGTAATATTTAGTTTAGCTATATAAAAGTAATTAACAATAAACAGTATATATGATTGCACTAGTCATATAATACAGAAATTAGATTTTCTTTTCACCTTTATAATAGGTCAACATTAATTTATTTGTAGAACTGAAATGTTGGTTTTGTTCAGAGACTAGTTTGGTGGGCCCGACCTTTATATGTGCCAAATTTGATAAAAATAAGAGCATCCACAACGACAAGCCCGTTTGTTGGAATCCTTCAAAAAAATTTTTTTTATTATTTTCTTAATTTTTTTTTCATCCCATTAAAAAAAAAATTAAAAGCGAGCTAATTGTAGGCCAACACGTGTGGTGTGGCCTACGAAACAGTGACTTACCACAGCTAAGATCAATCCTTATACTCGGATTTTTTGGATCAGTAACAGCACGGAAATCAACAAAAGTCAATAATTTAATATTTTTCTTTAAGGATTTGATGTTACGGAGCCTACGTTGCGGTTGGTCTAAAAAGCTTGACCTTTGTATTCTGGTATTGGGTGGGGCCAGGGGAGGGGAAAGCTTGTCCTTTCTTCAAAACTCTGCAAGTTTTTTTTTTGGCTCATTTTTTGTGCACAAAACTCTACAAGATTTCACGAGCTTGGTTTCAGACTTGTTATGATGTAATAGGTGTGGTTAGTGTAAGGGGGCACTGGAAGGTTTAAGGTGCTATGCTACAAGTAAGTTTCTAAATTTAACCAATGTGAGATTTTCAACGTACCGCTAGACAACAGCAATATGACAACTCAGTACTGTACCACTGTTGTTATGCTCACAGTAGAATACTATGATATTACTTCACAGAAATATATTCTATACTAGGTCCACAATTAAAATCAGAAAGAAATTAAAGAAAATGAACAAAAGTTCTGAAACCGATTGAAACATTAATGCAATAACTGTCACCTTATTAATGTTTCAAGAGTTGTAATAATTAAAATATTAATTTATTTTTTTCTTTTAAAACCCCTCAACATATCTACAGATAATGCTGTTCTTAGATGCCAAACAGTGGAGTTAAACTACTCGTACTCTCTTTTTTTTTTTTTTTTTTTTTGCTAAAAAACTACTCGTACTCTCTTCCCCCTTCGTAATAAAAAGAAAGTCGAAATCTTATTCTGTCTCTTTTTTTTTGGTAAAAATGTTCAGAATCTTATTCTGTCTTGTCCGGCCTGTGGCATTCTTGTGCATATTCTAATAGGATTCCTTTTGGAATACACAGTGATTTTATATCACTCTAAGCAACACTATCGAATAGCAATGGTGCCTCTTTCAGAGAGTGATATCAAGTTTTCTAGCCTCACGTTATATATATCTCCGAGGACCAAAACTGCTATAGTCCCATGGTAAGAACATTTGTTTTTTAGAAAAAAAAAAATAAGAACATTTTTTCGGAGTCCATTTTACTTTTTGAATAGGAGAGTGGTAGTTATGATGCTTGTATGTCAGTTTTACCGCTATTTCAACTAAAATTCATGAGCCTATCAAGTTTGTCTCAGCTTTTACCAATACATTTTTCTTATAATTCTTTTATTTCACAGTAACGTATGGATGCTTTTAAAAACTAATCATCAAACACTTGACCGCTTTTTGGTTTATTATTCCATAAAGGACAATCCTCACATTTGTATATGATTATCATTTACTGTTCATAAAGCCTAAAGGTATACATTCTACATGCCTTTTATGAACTTTAAAAAGTGAAAAACATAATTTAACCTTTTTCATAAAGCATCAACTTCAGCAGAAAATGCCATTAATCTATGGTCGTTCGAAAAACCTAATTCTGGTAACAAATAGACTATTGCAGATACATATTTTATTGATCATTCCGAGATGTAAAATGTTATTGGTGTATGTTTGTAATGAATATTGGCAAGTGCTGAAATAACTATGAAAGATGGGATATGGACCACTTGGTTATCTGACAAAAGAGTGATGGCCCAACGTTCTTGGTTTCCGAACAAAAAGCGTAAACTTGTTATTAAATCAGATGTCGGCATGTAAATTGATTCATATCCTGATATCCCTTATATATTCTCTAAGATTATCGGCAAATTTATCATTATTGTACTAACGAGAAATCTTTTGCACACAAATCGTTTACGCTTGAGGTTAGTCGAGCTGTTCGGTGAAATATGGTTTATGGATATCCAGTGTTAGATATCAAGAAACTATGAATAATTGTTTGCTACATATTGCGGTTCTGTTGGACTTGGCTAGATAGAATCCTAAGTTTTTCACTTACCATCATCAATGATTTTGTCCTACAAAGGTTAAACGGACGTATCTATATGTGGACACATATGTATATACTATAGTGCGGTGCAAATGATTGATATCCCAATTGTTTTTACCTCAACTTTTAACCTGCTAATCATTTCCAAGTACAAATCCCTAGGCAGTCTAAAGACTAACTAAACAAACCATACCGACAAATACCTTGTAAGGTATTCATTGTCTATGCTCTTTTCTTGAAATGAATGATTTAATTTTTTATTCTTTATACAAATATGTTCACTCTAACCCACTAAAGAGTGCGAATATTAACTTTTTCTTGTTAAAAGAATGTGTGCAAACTAATTATGAAAGGTATTCGTTGTTTCATATGCACTTTCCCTGAAAGAAATATGATATCATATATGATTTCATATCGGATGGGTTTAATTTTTGAAGAAATAAATGATAACTCAAATATTTGTGTCAAAAAAAATGATAACTCAAATACAAAAAAGACAATTATAAACAAAATCATTTTTTCACAAATACTTTAAAACATCATAGTTAATCTATTTTTATATCGCATAGATTTATTTTATATTTTAAATTAGAACATATTGTTCTTTGGATTAGCTACCTCGTTGAACAAAAAAAGGATTATCTACCTCAAAGTACATATTACACCATTACATATGAAAAATATATTTTAAATACTAATCTATCATCTCTCGCTTTTTCTTTTTGTCAACAACATATTGTCTTTGTTTTAACTTTTTACCATCTTGTAATACGTACAATTCTATAAACAAAACCAGTAGTTTAAAGAATAAAAAGTTAAAACCACAGGCATTTTATTGGATACAACTTCAAAGACACCCATCTAGAACCTAAACAAACAACACTAATATATAATATTATATTAGTCTATCCATTTCAAAATACCATGTTTTAGAGAAAAAATATTAGTTCAAAAAGACATTTTTATAATTTCAAAGCATTTTATCAGATAATAAATTATAAACATCGAAAACAGTAATTGTGTTTACTGAATTTTGATTGAATAAAAGTTATAGAAAATAGTTAATTACAAAATAATGCATATATAATAAAAATTTAATATATTTCTTAATATGAAAAATCCAAAACATACTCTCTTTTTTTGAAACAGAGTATTTTACTGTAGTGTAAAATTTTATTGCAAACTGTTATGTAAAACTTTACTGCAAACTGAAATTGTTTTACAATCAAATGTAGCCGAGATTGAAAGTTACAGAATTAACTAAGAGAAGAGGTCTGAAAGAACTAAGGTTTGAAAAGAATTAGAAGAGGCAGAGAGAAATGGAGCTCAAAAACCAGAGACATTATAAGGCGAGTGCCAAATCAAATGATCAAGACTTCTTTCATGACTGCAAATGGAAATGAGTTTATCTCGCACAAATTTCACTTGTAACTCTAGTCTTATACGTGCAAAGGTGTCCCTCCTTATCCACAACGGTTCCGTTCCATCCATATGGAGCTATAGAAAGAGAAACCTAATCATAAATGGATATAACGGAACCGTTGTCAACATGGGACGGCTTACCCTGAACCAAATACACAAAATTTGTTTGGTCCTTATCTAAGTAATTATCCTGACCTAATGGACTATCTGATAACGGTTTGCACACACTGAATTGCTCTTACTAGTAAAAGGAGTGATTCAGATCATTATGGTTGGAAACGCCAACCCAAAGTTGTTGTCTTTGCGATTGAAGCGTTTATGAGGATTCCAAATCTTGAGCTCCTCTAGGTCGACTGACATCAATGAGTCTTTTGAGTATCATCATCAAATTTTGATTTTAATAAAAAGAACAAACAAAAAATATTAGTGTCAAGTCAAACTTCTTTTCTATCTCGTAATCACAGACATTGATGTAATATCATCGCAACAACCAGGTAGAAGCGGGCGAGTAAAAACAACCCAGTTTAAATAACGACAAATGTTATTTTCTTCCGTATGAGCTCATTAAGGAAAATTATATATCTGTGAAAAAAATGAAGTTAAGGTGGTGTAAAATATAGTCTTATGTCGTTTAGTCAAGTAACAACAATTTTGTTTCCAGCGATAATCGAACTCATAGCGTATTTTACAAAGAGGAAGCTTAAGTTACACGGTAAAAGTCACGTGTTTTTTTTCCAACTACAAGGGATTCAAGCTGCTAGTTTTATTTGGCATAATTATTTCATAAATATAAAATGTTTAAAAGATCTTTTATGTTTCAATATGTAAGATGTTTTCATATTTGTAGGTAACTTTAACTTTATCAAAAACTGTGTAACCAATTAAATTTAATCGATCTATTTTATAATTAGTCAATTAGTTTTTAATTTATAATCTTAATAATACTTTAAAATAAAAAAGTTAATTTTCTTAAACAACGTGTTTTACCTAAAACATTTTTATATTTATGAACGGAGGGAGTATTATCCTAAAATATCCAAACTAGTAAAATGTTATAAACCCCGATAATATTTACTCAAAATTAACTTGGCCCACGATTTAATTATTTTGACCCCGTTAAACTTTGTGGCTGGCTCCACCATTGAGGCCACAGTAGAAACACAATGGTCAATCGCAAGAATGTCAAGGAAACTGATAGACAAAATGGCCTCACAGATACACAAACATAGAAACAAAAACAGATGCGAGTTGTTCGATGCGAACGATTTTAGAACTCAGCCAGAGAATCTTCAACAAAACTATTTCAAAACAAGCACATATGAGCTCCACGTACAGTCCTAACAAATCATGATTATGAAGGAAGGTGTGATCGTATAATTTGTTCTCTAGCAGCTTGTACACAGTTGCACCAAAAAAAGCAGCTTGTACACTGTTTTTGTTATGTAAATAACATTTGTAACCACTTAACCAAAATAGACCAGCTTCCGGTTATCTTCAGTTTATGGTTCCATGTGTAGTTTCAAAGTTTACCAGTTATATATTCATAAGCGGAAGTAATATAACTTATATTAGTATTTTGTTTTGTATAACACATTGCTATTATGCTTAATATAGTTCATGCGTCTTTTGAAAATTGTTTACACATATAGTATCGTATATGACTTAACCGGATTTGTAAATATTTACAAAACGTAATTATTAAATTATATGTAAATAGTTAACGTTAATGTGAAATTTCATCAGAAAACTTTTTTCTGCAGAAAAAAATAATTTTTTTCTGCAATTCTTATATGGTTCAACGTAAGTTATGGACTTCTAGATACGATAACATACACTTGCATATTTGAAATAGAAAACAACAATTCGTAGTGTCATTGTGTTAATAAAATATGTTTAAACAACTGCGTATCTAGATCTTGAGGATTTCACTTAATTTCGAGTATAGATCGTGTATAACGTATTAATAGAACTTCATGTCAAAGAAATGCTTATCTAGATGTTGAGGAATTGTACTAATTATATAGTTAACTAATTGATGCCGTCTGAAAGATGTTATTGTTGTTGGCGAAAAAAGCCAAAATGGTTTTTGTCTTAGGCATAGCCGGGCGTTTAAGAAAAGTAGATTAAATAATAATTATCACTACATTAAATAAATGTTTAGGTAAGTGAAGCAACCCAATACATTGAATCCAACGGAAGACAAGAGACAATAACTCTTTTTATAATCCGCCGGTCTTATCTCTGATCACATGCTTATCAAATTTAGTGGCTTGTCGTTTCCCATCCATGTCTACGCCACGTGTATGCATAATGCATACATTATACATAAATTTGGGTTTTCAATTATCAATTCATTATTGTTTTCTCACAGTATTAAGGGTTTAGTTACCAGCGTTGAGATATATACTTATACAAAAGGCACTAATATTTACTATATATAGCAGCTTCTAACTAATTTTATGTGAATTAGCTCGAAAGGCTACATTAAGAGACCGGTTTAAGTATGTTGTCATATTATAGGTTGACAAATGAAGCATGCCACTTTGTGGAATCTTAAACCATGAAACAGTATTATGTTAAATAAGTGTTTTTTTCTCAGGTTGAAAGCTATTGTTTGTAAAAAATGTTCGAGTGTTTGGTATGCACGAGTTTATATACGAAAAGAACATATATATGTATATACTATTGTTTAAATAGCGTATAAGTTTGTAGACATATATACTTGTTATATATATATATATATATATATAACAAGTATATATGTCAATGCCACCTAGAACAAACATTACTAGCTATTTCTTAAAGCTAATAAAAACATATACTATATTTTAGTTTTTTACTTGTTTGCAATGATTCATTCTTTTCGTTTTATTATTTGAGAATTGAGATCCTTCGATTTATTAGTTGAAATTTGAGATTAAAAATTTAAAAATTACTTGAAATACCAGAGACTACATTTCACTTTTCAAAAATATTTTAAACTATAAATATTATAACTTAGGATTTAAAGTTTAATGATTACTGTTTACGGTGTAGTATTTAGAGAGGAAATTTAGATTTAACAATTTCATAAATAGTTCCACCATTTATAAATGATTTAGGATAGTTGGTTTGATACGTTTCATCACATACAAAAATTATTTATGAAAATTTTTATATTTAAAAGTTAAAAAAATGATACTGATAAAACTAAAGCTCCTTCAAAAAAATTATTATGCATTTTGTGAAAAGTCTATGTAATTCAAAACCAAGAAAAATATAAGGGGTTCAATACCACATATCTCTTTTATTAAAAATTATTTAAACAATCTTTTTGAGAAAAAAAAATCTTAAAATTATTTAAACAATCTTACATAGATTTAAACAATCTTACATAGATCTGTTTATTCTGAATTACTCAATTTCACACGATTTGTGACGGACCCATTTTTAATCCCATGAATCAGCCCCATGTTGATCACGTCTACAATCACTCACCTCTGAAACCCCAAAACCTTTGTTGTATTTATGTAATAATATAACGTTAAAAGCTTAATCTAATCCTAAATCTAAGTTTTTCTATATACCGCTACCAATTTTTTCCAATTGTGCAATATATCTTTTCCTAAATAGCAGCATCACCAAATCTTCCATTTGTGACTTGAAGACCTTCTAGTTTGTTTATCACATCCAAACAAGATCAGTCAATGAGAATTCTCCACGTTATCATGTTTTAGTTCCTTCTTAGATATGTTACACATCATCGTCTATGTGTAACTGAACATCAGACTCCACATCTTTGAATATGCACGAGCCAAACTCTCAAGAACCGTGCCACCAACATTTTTTCTGTGTCATTGCACTAACACATCAAGCTCGAATATCTTGAGCTTACATTTTGACTATTTGACACTATATTCATTTGCGATATTTTCTTTTTGAACTGATCATTTTCGATTACTTTGGGACTTGTCAAGCTAATTTCTAAAATAATGCAGTACAATTGTTTTTAGTTTGGAATGTAGTCTGAATTGAGATGTTTTGACAGAGTATCACGAAGTGAAAGATACAAATTTGATGTTCCTGTCGTTAATGTTAAGATCTCGTAGTATAATTAAACATGTTGGGACGATTTAACTAAGGTGAGTTTTTATAGGATCATGTAAACATGAGAATAACATTATAACACTAAGATCAATTTTCTTTAGATTTTTTCAATAAAAACTGAACAATATTTAAATAGTGTATTGATGACGTATGTAAGATAGTGAGAAAGTTTTTACAGAGCCAAGTGGTCGTATAAATTCTATAAATAAGATCAGAGAGCTGCCGACAAAAGAAAAAAAAAATATAGAAAGAGGAGAAGATAAGGTTTGAGTAATTCGAAATAGTTAGACGCGTAAATTGTTGGGAGTGTTAAAGAATGTCATGTTCACAAATAATGAAATTAGGCAATCTAAGGACTTTGTTCATTATTTCGCATTTGCTAATGTTTAATTTTCTATATTTCCTATGTTCAGTATATAAATACGAACTTAACAACAAACTATATTTGCAAAAATTAATATGTCAAAACTCCTACATTCACTGCAACGAGACAACAAAGGTTGTATCTGGCATTATTCTTATTCCTCCCAGTCCCACGTTCTTCATCGTCTCTTCCAATAGAAATTATTAACATTTATAATAGTTTAAATGGGTTTCGGCGTTTTATACTAAATAAATTATCCGAGTAGCTAAGTCAATATGTTAACAAAATTATAAACAAGAGGATAACATTTCTACCAAAATTTTGTTGTTTTATTTGCTATCCTGATATCGGGTTGATGGTAAAGACTAAATAGTTAGGGGAGAATTTTACTATTATCTTACTTTTGGGATATTATTCATGTTTATCCTTTCTAAACATGAATAAACAATATTATACAAGCCTAAAATTTTTTTGTATAATATTCTTTTATAAATATATAAACATGTATAATTATTTATATAAATAATTAAAAAAATTTAAAATAAAAAAAATTTCTTTTTATAGTTTTCAAATTCAAACTTCTTTTATAAAAAAATTTGAAATGTTTTTTTTCAAACTTTTAAATCTTTTTGAAATTTGATTTTTTTAGAAATTTTTATTTTAAGTTTTAAATATTTATTTATTTTTTATATTAAAATCCTGAATCACATCCTCTACAATTCACCTCTCAAATCTAGATTAATCAACTCTATGGTTATAAATGTCTATTTACCTTTTTAAAACTAAAGGTAAATATAGCTAAGGTAAACATGAAAAATAATATTAAGAATGTAGTAGTTTGAGCAATTTTTTAATAGTAAGATACATAATGTAATTATAAAAAGCTAATAGAAGCTATAGAAAAATTGCTAGTGCAGCATATCAGTTAAATTGATAACAATGTTATGCCGGAAATATTTTTCGTTTTGACAATTCATGTGAATGACGAAACCCATGTGGCGTTCGTTTCTGAAAGTTACATGAAAAGATCAGTTATATAACTATAGATAGATTAGTTATTTAACAAGTCATAATATTTGAATGCAGTTCAGTTTGCAGTTCACAAGGAAATCTAGGAGCCTCTCGTGGTTTCATAGAATATCGTAAAATAAGATATACATTTTCTCTTTCTATATAAAACTATTAATTCTTATCCATTTATAATATAATACTCCAGCGTTTTGTGTTTGTTCATCCTTGAATTCACGTAGAGCCAATGATTGTCAGCATCGTGCAACCTCCGCTGATCAAGTATTTTGTAAGGCAGGTCCCGCTTTGTTATTTTATTTATTTTAGGAGGCATCCATGCGGATAATAACATTAACACACTTTAAGAGTCGGTGATGTAGTTATTAAAATTTTAATACTAGAAATTTGTGATTCTACGAATTTACAACCTGAACTGAAATACAGTACTAAGTACTAACTGTAGTTGTGAAACAATGTGGCAATTTAATCAATGTTTTAATTTTTTAAAAATCAAGGTTTTTTACAATTTAGTACTTACTTTTTGAGTGAATTTTTAAATTTTTTAAAAATTTGTTTACATCAAAGGCGTCACTTAATTTCTATGTTCAAGAAAAAAAGGAATTCTATCTAATTTGTTCAAATCTTTGGAGTCGATGTATTTATTTAAAACCAAGTGTAGTCCTTCTTCATATATAGTATTAGTTGTTCATCATCAGAATCAGTATTTTTATATTACCAACTAAAACAGGGTATTTGTTTGAACAAAAAATCAGAGTACTTAATTCTTTGATATTTTTATAGAATCCATTTGTATCTTTAGATAGAAATATACGAGAGGTAAGTTACTTCGATAATAATATCATTCCAAGTTATGTAGAGTAAACAATTTGATCTGTTTTAGCACATTTTTTTAGTATATAAATAGTTTATATATGGCTGACAAAAAAAATTATATATTAAAAACCATTTCGTAAAAAAAAAATACTTACCAATATAGTGTTTGCTTAAGTTTGGTAATAATGGCCATTAAAACGCGTTCGAAAGAGCATTAAAAACGCGTAAGTTAAGCGTATTATTGTACAAAAATACAAAATCCTGCCGTTAGAAATTCTATTTCAGTCTTCTGTCATGTAAATCGTCAATATGGTGTGTTACTCGTAAATACTATATGGTGCTTGAAATGTAGGGAAACACAATGTTTCATCACCAAAAACTCGTTTATGGAAATACATTTTAAAGTCATACGAAGTGGGGAAGCATTAATTTCAAAGTAAATACTAAATAGTCTAATAAAACAAAAATTAATGGCAATGGAAGTTGCAGACTGATTTTCAGCTTTTAGGAAGTTGCCTTTTAACTATCATTACAACTGCAATATTTGGGAAAATAAATTCTATAAAATGTTCTCTCTAAACATTTATATGTTTACATGCTGTGTGTAAATGTTTTTTTTGTAACACGTATAAATGTTATGCATGTTTAGGTATTAAAAAGGGTAATTAAAAAACTTTCTTTTTGTTATCTGTAATTTTTTATTTAAAAAAGGTAATTAAAAAACTTATGTAAAACAAAAAGATAGGTATAAAAAATTAAAAACGGTAAGAAATAGCGAATTATTTTAAGGAAGAGACAAGGTCCCCGGCTAAAGTGGGAGAGGTTTTAGGAAAGAAAGCTCAGTGCTGCTTGGAGAGAGCAAGGACATATATGGAATCTTACCAAGTTTTCGAGTCAAACAAAATTAATCATTTTCCTTTTTTATTATTTTGTTTTAAATTTTATGCGTATGACATGACACGAACGACATATCTCCTTGTCTTCTCTCGCTATGGGTTCTTCTTCTCCGCTATAAGAACACCCACAACATTTCCCCTGCAACGCCCTCTCTCTTTACTCGATCTCCTTTCTCTCGCTCTAAGAAACTAGAGAAGAACAGACAAAACAAATGGAAGAGTTGGGTTCTATATGGTTCTACCAAGAGGTTTGTTTCTCTTAACATTTTTTTTTTGAAACTTGTTTCTCTTAATAATTTGTATGAAGATTATTTATTATCTCCTTTCTATAGCCTTTGTATACTTCCTCGTCTTTCCGAATTATTATTATGTGTTTGTGTAACTTGAATTCCAATAACTTTTCTTGGTTTATTGAAGGGTCCCGTTTATTGAACATACACATTTATGTTTTTATCTACTTTTTATTTTCTTTCCAACATTTTACTTGAGTTGTTTCGGACATTATAAAAACTCTAAGATCTATGAAAATCTGTCAGAACAATCCATTTCACCTACAAAAATGTGACTACTTGTACTTTTCTGCCCTTTAACTCAACAATACTATTTTCTTTTTTGTCGTTTTAGTTAATAATTTTCTAGCCCTGGCGTTTATATACATTTATGATTATATATGTCTGGTTTAGATTTAGTAACGTTTCGAGTGAATTCTTGACCCCATGAACGCAAGGTTGTTATCACGCATCATTAGGAAAAAAGCCAATATTTTATAATTCATCACTTTTTCTAGATGTTGATTTCTTCAATGGTTCGGTTCGTTTTTAATCAACAAATTTGTGACTTTTGTTTCTTTCTTTTCATATAATAACCATATAATTAACATTCTGATTTTTATTACAGAGTATGGATGAATTAAGACAAAAGCTTCAATACACTTCCTTTGAGCTTGAAGCTGTGAAGACAAAAGCCAATGAAGAATCAAAGCTCCATCAAGAAGAAGTGAGTAGTCTTCTTCATCTTCTCAAACTCGCTCGTCAAGAAAGAGACGAAGCTAAAGATCAATTACAAAAACTCCTCACAATCAAAACAAATTCAAGCATCACTGAGTCAAACTCGCACGGTTCTTCACCGGTTAACTCGTTCTTCGAACCGGTTTCTTCTCCTGAATTCTCCAACTTCAACATTATACCGGAACCGGCTCACCAAATGAAACTCAGTAACCGACCCGTTAACCGGGTCTATAATTCTCAGCAGATACCGGTTAAGATTGATCCAGCTGAAGCTTTGATGAATGAGATCATAAAAGGCAAAACCTTACCGGAGAAAGGGAAGTTTCTTCAAACTGTGATGGAGTCAGGACCGTTGCTTCAGACACTTCTTGTCGCCGGTCCTCTTCCACGGTGGCGTAATCCTCCCCCGCTTCAACAGAGTTTCAGGGTCCCGCCGGCTTCGAACTCGTATGATATCTTGAAAGGTTGTTCAACGAAGACAACGACGTCAATGCTCAACTTCAGAAGTTGTTCTGTTCCTGGAATTGCTACTGGAATGGAATTTGCTAAGAGACAAAGATTTCATTAGTATTTTACTATATTTTCTTCTTGCTCTGTTTTGTTCTGGTTATTGAGTTAGCCGTCTGGGATTATATCATTTGTAAAGATTTTATAAATGGGGTTATGAGGGTTTAAGAGTTTGTGTGTAAATTGAAGTATAAATGATTTGAGATTCATGGATTTATGTATTCATGAATCTCTATTTCAAGCAATTATCATATATTGTCCTGATTCTTGATTCTCTACAAATTTGCTTTAATCTATAACTGTAACATTCTGATTTTTGGTAATATAAGAATATGTGAATTTCTTAAAATAAAATTAATTTGATTATTTATGTTTTCAAAATATATGTATGGATAAGTGTCTGAGATAGAATAGAGAAATAATGGATGACATATCAAAAAATGATTTGCATCACCGTGAATAAAATCAAATCAGGAAAAAATTATGTGAGAATTGCATAATATGTAAAAAAAATCTCTCAGTCTCTAAAAATATCAACCGTGGTCGAGTAACATACTGATGTCAGTCAACCACATATTGAATGAGGAGGAGAAGGTCACTTGTGAAGCGGAGGTGATCGGAGAGTTACTATAATATATTTTATAAATAAAACATTAGTTTCAGTGCTTATGTTTTAATATGGAAATATGAGTTTGGTTTCCTAAATATTTTTTGTTTAATATAAACGCAAACGTTAAATGTAAAGTACTATCAGTTCATTTCTGATTAATAAAATTAAACGTTTGTCTAAAGACTCTAAATTACCTATTATAGCAAAATATAAACATTAATATGTATATAAATGACCTATTTTTAGCTAGGAGATCAGTTGTGTGCCTAACTCTTAGTAGTTGTTGAGTATAAACATCAAAGACCATACACGTGGGAGAGACAAATCAGAGATAGAGGAGACTTGGTCTTGTTTTTGGAAAAATATTATGTACAGACAATACTGTTTATGGGTTGGATTGTGACCAGTGTTTGTGGTGGCTTTTGGTCTTGTTTATATGACATATATACAAGTTAGGCGAAAGACATGTTTTGTTTCCTTAGTTGCATCTGGCATGAGCGGCCATCAACTACTAGTTTGAAAGATGCATTGCTCTATGGGAGACAAACCATGACAGAGGAGACTTGGTCTCGGTTTTGGAAAAGAAAAATTAAGTAATGACAATACTGTTTTATGGGTTGAACTGTAACCAGTGATTGAGGTGGCTTTTGGTCTTGTTCATGTATACAAGTTAGGCGCAAGACATGTTCTGTTTCCTTAGTTGCATCTTCCATGGACGGCCATCACCTTCAACTAGTTTGAAAGAAGATGCATTGTTTTGTGACTTCTGTGTCAAGTCACTGTTACATAAGTTGAAAATTAAAATGTTTGGCTTTGAGGAGTGAGAAAATAGGTTTGCTGTCCCTTGGTCATTGCACAGAACTTGATGCTTCTTTGTAGGGAAAGTGGGCAAAAGACATAAATTCGCGCGCTTCTATAGTCCACAATTTTGTGGGCCTTGGACTCTGCTACAGTTGTCCCAATATTTATAGCTTTCTCAGCCTTTTAATTTTAAGTGGGCTTTTATAGGCTATCTATTCCAAAATTGTATTTTGATGCCATTTTCCCCTCTTTTTCCACTTGAAAATTTCCACAAAATTTCAAACTAATATTTACAGATTCAAGATTTCTGGGTATCTGTATATGTAAAGATTTGGAACAAAAAAGCTCGAATTAATTGGTGAAGGCCATAAACGTGTTACTGTAACTAGTTTGGTCTGTTACAATGTTGGCAGTTGATGAAGACTCTGAGGCATATTTGGGTCAAGTTATTAAGATGGCAAAGCCAAATTTTACGAGACTTAACTCTGAATGTATATTTATTATATTAAAACAGTAATAGTTTTGATATCGTCAAAAAATAATTATATAACTAATTATTTAACTGATTACAAATTAATCTTATACAATTCTCTCAAAAAATTAATGAAAAACGTGTTTGAAAAAAGAAAAGATAATTCCATGTATTTATTTTCTGTTTATCTACATCTTTCTTTCTTATTTGTTAAATTTTATAATGAGTAGTATATAAACACATATAATAATTAAATTTACCATAATACTAAAATATTAAAAGTAATTTTATAAAAATAAAAATTTGATTTATATTTGTTTGTAAACGCCATGAAATATATATTTTAAATTATTAAATTTATTATAGTATTAAAATACTAAAAAGAGGTATATAAGTAATAACAGTAAATTTGATTTATATTTGTTTGTTAACGTGATTGTTTCGTGGTATTTTTGCTTTTTATTCTTATCATTCAGTTGCAAGAATAAAATTTATTTTTTTAATTTAAACTGTAAAATTTGATATTTTTTTAAAAAAATTTGTAAATACTTTTTATTGGGAATGATTTAAAATATTTTCAAAATATTAATTTCTAATTCAAAAAGTACCTTGTGTTTATGAAATTTTAAAATAAATTATATTTCTTTTAATTGTTTTTCAAGAGATTCACAGAATTATAACTTTATTAAATTTTTTTTCTAAAAGACTATTATGTAAGAAAAATGTGATTCTATTTTTATTTATAAAAACTGTATTTCCAAAACTATTTGTCTTAGTTATAATTATTAAAGTTTGAAAGTTAAAAGACCATTTGAAAATTATAAATTATGATTTTATAATAAATAATAAATAATAAATACTATTTTATAGAAAATAGCAATCTCTAATTAATTTTAAAAATATAGTTTGACTATAGCTTATTTTTCTCTATTATAGCATTTAGAAATGAAAATAATAATATTTAGAAATGAAAATAATAATAGAGAGAAAATATTATTACCTTATACACTATATATTAATGTTTTGTTAACATGGTTAGTCTGTTTGAGTGTTTATTCAGTTATTATTGGTGGTATTTTACTATAGAATTATACATATATCAATAATTTTATTTACTTTGATTAATATAATATGTAAAGTTTGATTGAGTTTAACATTCGTGTGTTTTTAATTTATTTTGAGATTTTGTAAATTTTGGTAATTCCAAAAATTTGGTTTGATAACATCACTTTATACTAACAACTATATATTTGTTTATTTAATTAGATCATTATTTATAAATTAATATAATAAAACTGGCCAAAGATAATAACATAATTTAAAATAAAAAAATTTAATGTTGTTAACCAAAATAATATTTTTAAATCAATAAAAGTTAAAAAATAAGAATTTGAAAGCTTCATAAAATAGCATAAATTTAATGTTTTACATAAACTTTTGATCTTGAAACTAACAGAACATTTATTAATAAGTACGTATTAAAGAATTATACTTGTATGTGCGGACAAACCACCTAGTTTATTATATTAAAACAGAAAAAAAATTTATAACACTATCAAAACTGTAACTAATTATATAATTTTGTATATAATAAATATCGCGAACCAAAACTTATTATCTAATCTATTTAAATAGAGTCTTACTTTTTATCTACTATTTAAAAGTCATTATAGAATCATTTGTGTAACATATCCTATTTTATAATTTATATTAATCACTTAATATATAACATTTAAACAAAATATCAGATAGAATCTATTTTTTAAGAAAAAAATCTATCTGTTATATATAATAGGTGTTTCAGCATTTTAAAATGCGACAAAATCGTGACAATTTCCCTATATTTTAGGAATATCAGTTACGATTACGAAAAAACTATTTTTTTATATTTAAAAATTTTAAATAAATATAGAAATAATGGAAAAGAATTTAAAATGGCGGGTTACCTTTAATTTTCATACATTATTATATAAATTTTAATTAAAATTAGAAATTATTTCTCATTTAAAATTTAATTATGTTGAAATTAAAAAATAAGTGTTAACTAGATTTTGACCCGCGCTTCGGAAGCGCGGGTATTGTGTCATTCTATAAAATACTATCTGAAAATACGTATATTTTGGTTTTATTTGAAGAATGTTATACATCTATATATGTGTATGTTAAATCGAACACCACTATTAATTTATGTTGTCAAAGTTTTTGACATAGTGATAATATATCTATCTACCTTAGTATTATAGATGATTTTTTATTTATTAACATTAAAGTTAAGGGATTCTATAATTGAATTTTGCGAATTTTGTAGGAATAGGATTATATTTTTTTGATTTTTTTTTATTAATAACTGTTTGTTAACTAATGTGCTTAGCCATAACCATTCGATTTTCGGTTTGACACTGATTTGTTATTTTTGGTTATCGATTTCAGTTTGATTGTGGTTTTTGGTTTTGCAGTTTAATATATATGGACATTTTTGTTATATATGAAGTTGGGTTTGGTTAAAGTGATTGAATATTTTGATATACTGTGTGATCTGGATATATTACTGTAAACCACAATCTACAACAATGAGAAAAATATTTTTAAAAATTGTTTTATTTATATAGGGTATAAATAATATTGCAAACAATAACATATAGTTTAAATAATATAAACTTACTATCACCCAGAATAATATTAAAAATGTAATTTGTAATATTTATATTATGATTTTGATATATTATATTTTAAACTTCTATTTTAATATGCTGAAGAGAATTAAAATGAGCCACACTATTGCTTGATTTTAAAATCAAATTCAAAAGTGATCAAGTGGTGCCGCAAAATAGAATCCAACCAGAAAACAAAACAAACATATAACTGTGAAAGCATAATAGGCCCAAGCCCACTTCTTTACAAATCTCATTTGTTGTTTTGTACCGACAAAATCAGGTTTTGTTATCTTCTTTCAGACAAAATAAGACTCGAAAAAGGACAAAAACTTCTCAGACGATGATTGTATAAACGAATGGGTTTCTTCTACGATTCGACTCTGCTTCATCTCCAGGTAAAATAGTTTCAGGATTATTTTGGCTAATCCTTTATAGACAGTCAATCGAAAATTATTTGCTTACAAAATGTTTATTTCGTTTTTGATTTGAAAAGTATGTCGTGTCCGATAGCTTAAATTGTACAGATCCGATTAAATTGTGGACAATCTGAGACATTCAAAGGAAGATCTTGCTTAACTCGTGCGGTTTGACCAAAATAGATCAAGATGACGGTCTCCAACAAAAGATCTTCATCAGATCCGTAAGTGTAAATTCAATCTCACATCTTTGTCTTTCTTCTTCATCCATTTACTTATAATTTTGTTTAAAGATTTAATGAAAGACAAACCAAAATCTCGTCAATAATTTTTTTTTTCTCTTTTGCATGTGAGATATTCCTATTGTTGTGAGATGGAAACGTTTTGTGATGACAAAAACTATATTCTTCTAAGTTTGATCCTTACAACATGGACAACAATATTTGAAAGGTATGGATTGCAAATATTAATACGGTTGTTAAAAATTGTTTATTTTTTATACAATATTATAAATATTTTAAATTTATTAAATATAAGTCTGTTTTTATAGTCTTAATTTTTTTTTTGAGTCAACAAATACTGGTTAATATTCTAACTGTATTTTTTTTTTTAGGTTTGTCAACGGGAGTTCACGAACATGGCTACAAATGACAAATACTTAAAATCAAATAGTAAGATCTGAGGTAAAAACTATGTTGTTTCAAATATCTCTGTGTGTCTTTCTTAGGATTTTTTGCTGCAGGGAAAACATCCTTGTGTCGTCTTTCTTAGGATTTCTCGTTGCTACAAAGATGGTTCACAAACTTTTAGATGGTTGCTAAGATGATTTTGTGCTTTAATACTATATATTAATAGGGGTCAATAAACACTATAATTACTAATGTATTTGTATATTTATAAGATGATCAATTATATTTCCATAAAGCGAGATTCTACCCAAAGTAATTTAGTCAAATACAGTGTACTATATAATATGTTAATATATTGAACTAATTATATAAAATCAATATCTATGACCATAAAGCCAAATTTTTGTACTCGTTGTGTGATTATACTTTGGAAACTATATTATAAATCTACATTACTCTGAGTATATAGAGAAAAGGTTAGGCGATGATAGGTTATAGTATAATTTTATTCACATTTATGATAATAAAAAGCGATTTTATTAGAAAAAAAATCCAAAGAAAGGTATAAAAAATCCAAAGAAAGGTATAAAAAGCCTAAACCAAAGCAAAAAAACAAATGTGTTTTGTAAACACTTATTAGAAAAAGGGTAAAAATCTCCATAACATCATAAGTCCCAGTTCGTCCTCATTTGTTGCTTTAGTTATTCTTATTTAAGCTCAGTTCTTCACTGCTCATCTTTTCAACTTTGATATTTTTCATAGAGCGCTTCTTTGATGTTGACGTGGTGTCCGGGATGTCTACCAAATCTTCATGTGATCGCTTAGAAGAAGTTTTCACCAAGCTAGAGCTTTCTTCACTGTAAGTTAATAGGAATCCCTAGATAATAGACCAATATCAGTCAATATATTTTATCACAATATTAAAAAAACTTAAAATGTACAGGTTCAAGAATATGTTAAAATCACAATTAAATTCAAGTGATTTTAATTACCTTAGAACCAGAAAGCATTATTGTTCCCCTTCCCGAAATAGTTTCTGATCGGGAATCAACTATTAATGTGTTTTAACTGACCAGACTTTTAAAACCTTGTAGATTTCAGCTCCTTTACTGATGTGATTCGAAAATGATATCAACACCAAACTTGAATGTCTTCCCAACAATGTCTTTAATAAACGGAGGAAACAGCTCAGGATCTTAGGTCTAAAATACAAAATTAAGCCATCTATTTAAAAAAAAAAACCTTAATATTAAAGTTTTCCATTCACCAACAATGCATTGAATCCCCAAATATCTCAAATAGTCCTTCCTACAAGTAGCATGAACTTTGATCCCCTGGTAGAAAATGAAAAACAATTTAATTAGAAGAAGAATTCTGGTAAACAAATAATATACTGGGAAAAATATCGCTATGTATACCTTCTTATCTGCAAGAATGATCTCTAAAGTCTCACCAAAACCGGCTTGGGATGGTTTCCAGGTGTGTATGACTTTGGCCTCTATCATCCATGTTGTTATCCACGGCCTAATTTCATCAAGGTACTCAATCTTTTTCTTAGAACTTAGAAGACATCTTTGAGAAATGTATTGAAATCTGCGTACTTCTCTGAGCTCAAAATACCATATATATATAGGGTAAAGAAAAGTTCGACGGTTTAGAGTATTCATATCTAATATCTTTTCTTAAAATTAGCCGTGTGTTTAATGAATAATACCTCTTGGGGATCAAGTTTATTCAAATTATGGTAAATTAGATTTTCATGTTATAATTATTTAGATTTAAGCTATTAAATGCTGCGGTTGTTATGATTGGTTGTTACAAATACTTAGATTGCGCAGCTCTTTTGGATGTCTGCGCAGCTCTTTTGGATGTCTATATACGTTTTCCTTAATGTAACAACTTACCAAGATTTTAGTTTATTTGAGTGAAGTTAGAACTTTTTATTTAAATATTTGAATATATATGGTTATTGATTCGAAAATGATTGGTATTTATGTTGTAGAATATTCGACATTTTTATGCCTGGAAAATCCGGAAATGTGATTAGGATTTTTTTTTTGTTTTTAAGTTATTACTTTATATTCATAATACAGATAACTGCACAACAATATATACAAATATTTAGGAAAAATATAATTTAGATTATAAACATTTTGAATAATGGAAACCGTTTGTCACCTGCAAAATATTGAAGCTTGGTTATTATGTTTGATGTTGCAATTGTTTGTAAAATAACAAATGATTCGAATTTATGAATGTAATGGAAACAATATTAGAATATCAATGTATTGTTTTTAAGTGAAAGTTAGCAGATTCTAAAACATTGTAGCTTGTGTATTATGTTTGATGATGCAATCGTTTGAAAAATTATAAATGATTCAAACTGATGAATGGTAACGAAAACAATATTAGCATATCAATGAATTGTTTTTAAGTGGATGTTTGAAGTTTCTAATAAACGTGGAGCAATGGTGATTCATGGAAAATCATTATGCTATAACGACTGAAGTTTGTTTCAGAACTATTGTATTGTGTTATGTTAATTTTTGACATGCATGTGTTGTTTAAATAAAAGGTTGCCGATATTTGGTAGGTGTTTATCTGAATTAAAATTGTGATTTATGTTGCATAAATAAAAAGAAAAAAAAATTGAATTAAATTAAAAGCATAGATTAAAAATATACCAGTGGCATGTAGTTGTAAATACTTTAAAACTTCAAGGGTACCTCAAAAAAGGCCCTTTGGTTTTAATAGTATTGATGCAGAATAAAATACGTAAATAAATACAAGATATATTATAATTAAAAACTAGATTTTGACCCGCGTTTTGAAAGCGCGGGATAATTTTTGTATGCAAAACTTCTAGAAATAATTAACATTCGATCTTAAACATTTTATGTTTGACGTCTATAATTAAGACGTTTTTATTTTGATATTTTATTTTATTTTATCTCGCACCAGTGTTTATTGTTTGTATATTCAACTCGGATTTGCCGTTGAACCAAATTTGGTGACACGTATATAATCCAGTTTAGATTTAGTGAAAAACCCCATTGATTATAAATCTTATAAATCCGATAAAGACTAAAAAACCACAATTAACCCGTAATCCAACACCGTTTGACCCAGTAAAAACCCATAAAAATCTGATAACTTTTCTTTAAAATGATTATTTTTTCATATAATTATAAATATTACATTTGAAACTTCTGAAGGAAAACTCCAATTGATTAAAAACCCGATAAAGACTAAAAATCCGTGATTAACCCGTGATCCGACATGCTAAAAACCCATGACTAACCCGTGATTCGACACGCTTGACCCAGTAAAAACCCATAAAACTATGATAACATTTCTAAAAATGATTAATGTTTCATATAATTCTAAATATTACATTTGAAAATGATTAATTTTTCATATAATTCTAAATATTTTGCTTTAATAGTATAGATTTAAAACTATCATGATTGGCAGGGTATTTATGATTTAGGTTGTTTAGATTTATGTTATTGATTATTGATTGGTAGGAGATTTAAAAAAAACTTCTGTATTTTTTTTCTAATTTTTGGGTTATTGATTTGAAAATACATGTGCAACTAAAATAATTAACTCTATATATTGCACAACTATTAAGGATCTTCATATACTCAAAAGTTAGAGTAGTAAGCTAATACAAGTTTTTTTATATGTCACCTTTTATTGTTATCAATATGAGTAGTTTCATGTATATTTTAATATTATTTATAAATAAATTAAATAAAATGATTTAGGGGTTTAGGAGTTTGTCTTTGTTTCATACTATACATATAAAATGTAAACATACAACGTATATACACACGAATCTGTTAATATATGTTAGATTCTCAAAAACATGAATAGGACAATATGTAAAGTATTAAGCATTAAGCTGATATAATTGTATCATAATATTAAAACTTCGTAATATTGTAATGTTAAAGTCTCAATATTTATAAATAACACATAAACTTCATAAGCAATAGAAATTATTTTCAGATGGCCGTGATTGTAGTTTGGTTATTTAACAAAGCTAAAAACTAAACATTGTTGAATTAGATAGATTTTGTTAGGATTAAACAGATCTAGTTATGATTTAAATAAAAAACATAAATTTTAAATAAAGTAATGGGATGAATCTGTAAATACTTTTAAACTAGGAGGGTACCTTAAAAAAAGACTTTCTATTTTAATAGTATTGATATGAAAATAAATCATTCAAATCTTTCTTGTTTAAGAAATGTAAATGGATACCTAACCAAATCTATATCTAACAAAATAGATATCTAAGAAAAATTTCAATTTTTTTTATTAATAAGTTTAAATCAAATATACTAACAAAATCAATACCCAACCGAGCATAGCATATTAAATGGTTAATAGGATAAATAAC
Organism: Brassica juncea; assembly: GCA_018703725.1. Classification (NCBI taxonomy): domain Eukaryota; kingdom Viridiplantae; phylum Streptophyta; class Magnoliopsida; order Brassicales; family Brassicaceae; genus Brassica; species Brassica juncea. The sequence continues at coordinate 60,096,678 of CM031940.1, forward strand.
TTGGATAATAATCCCAAAATATTGCATATTCGAATTAATTGAATATATTTTATTGGAAATTTAAATTTGACTACTATTGAATAAAACACTCGTGTATTAAGCTTTGTAATCTGTAAAGCAAAGTTTATTCACATATTTAATTATCCATGTGTATAAAACCTAATATGATAGTGTAAACCAATATTATCTTTGAATGTGTAAACCATATTTAATGTTAATATTTAATTAAATATTGTTTTGACACTTTTTATGAACATGTATTTTATTCGGTTCTGGTTTATTAATTAGAATGAATATTTAAGGTCAAACTGGTTTATAACTATAATTGTTAGACTTATATATATCACACGAACTCTTTCTGGGATCGGTATGAGACAAAACCATGGGTCAAAAGACTCAGAATATTTTAACAAAAAAAGGCTCATAATATAGTCTAGTTGAATGTCGATTAGGGCATGTATAGATAAATGATATTTAAATTAAATAATAGAGGTAGAAATCAAATAATTAGAATTATAAAGTTAAGTGGTTTCATATATATTCATTTAAGAAAAATCTCGTTAGGTATATATAAATAATTTCAATAATTTTTATTTTAAAATTCGAGCTGAAAGGTTGAGATAAATAAGGGAATATATATTTTGTTGGAATAAAAGAAATATCTTGTAAAATAATAATTAAATAAAAGTATAGCCTAAAATAAATGCAGTGGTATGGGATGGTAAATATTTTAAAACTCCAAGGGTTCCTCAAAAAAGGCCCTTCAGTTTTAATAGTATTGATGAAAGCATATGTTTATTATTTCGAAAAATCTGGTTTTGAAAATGCGGGTCTAATGCAAAACTATGTTTATTTTTGAATTGTGTCTGTCTAAATTAAGTCTCTTATATTTTTGGTTATATCATGTACTATTATATTTTTAAAAAATATAAATATTTACAAACTACCTAATATTTCAACAAATAATTATACATAATTTTTATTAATTCATATAACAACAAATAATATAATTTTAGTAATATATATTTTAAATAATATAATTTTGAAATATACAGTTTGAAATTTTAATTATCTACACAATATTATACAACACTATATTAATGTACATTTTCATTAAAAAATATACCATGAACATCACTAAACAAATATTTTTCTAGAACTGGCTTACCCCAAACATATATTTGCTTTTAAGAAAAATCCCAAATTAAAAATTCAAATAAATGACCATCTTTAAATTTTATTGACAAAAAATACTTTAATCTAATATTTTATATTTTAATTTAATTTATCAGAATAAAATGAATAAAGACGCGCGCAAGATTTAAAGAAGAAAATGATCTCACAAATTATATAATTCAAAGTTTAGATACATTGAAAAAAGCACACAAATCTCAAAATTGATAAACATATGAATCTATAAAATGAACAGAATTAATCAATTTAAAGGTATTCTCAAAAATTAAAAACATATAAAAATCAAAAATATATTCGCGCATCTGTGCGGTTAAAATCTAGTTTTTATTTACTGTTAATGCATCTCACAATAATGCATCTAAATTTAAGGCATATGATTATTTAATACACATTTTAAAATTCCACAAAATATCAATCACATTTCATATCCAACACGATATCATAACATAGATCTCCACACAAGAGTAGAGCATGGTTTGACCCGCTCCTCTTTACTCGCCAATCAGTGGATCAGGTCAGTTTTTTTTTTCAAAGTATGATTTACTTAACCCGCAAATTTTTTATATCCATACCTGTTAACTTGTAGGACCCGCAGATATTATTAAATATAATAAAATATTTTAGTTATATATTTATATGAAAATAATATAAACATTTGTAATATTTTCTATATTCTTACAAAACTTTTTTAGCTTTTAAATTTCTTTTTACGAATTGATAGATATTCGTAAATCAATTTCCATCGACGCATACCACCCATTTAAATAAGCTCAACCTGCACCAATAACTTAAATCACTCGACTCGTACCGATCAGCAGCGGATCAAATGGGGCAGGATCGAACTTTGATTAAAATTCCCAGCCCTATAGGCTATAGATAACCAACAACGAGAGTTAAATAAAGCAGAGACTTTAAGCCAGTGAACAGTTTTTTTTTGAGAAATTAAGCCATTGAACAGTTTCTATCAAGACAACCAACAAGGTAGTAATGACATCATAACAGAAATCAGAAGTTTGCATTGTGAAACGCATTACTATAACGTAATTTTTAAGCAAATCATAGTAAAATAATCAACCGGTAAAGAATTAAAGACACGTTAGATTTGATTTTTCTTTTAAATCAAACATGATAAGTCAATAAGAATTATCTGAATTAACATTCCAAAATAATAGCACAGTGGATTACGTCAAACAAGCCAAAAAACTTCAATCTTTTGCAAATTTTCAACCAAATTTACTCTAATACGGTTAAATATGCATTAAATGATTAATTAAGTTGATGCTATTTATCGGAAGTCAAATACTCTATCTGTTTCAAAAAGATAAAAAAAAATTGTTTCAAAAAGATATATATTTTATATTTTCAATGTGATTTTTGTCAACTAATAATGAAAAATTGTGAAGTTCAAGAACATTAATTGTATTTTGTAAAATTTTATTGGTTTAAAAATATAGGAAACATAAAATAACAGAAAACTATGCATTTATAACTAAGTTTTACTCCCTCCATTCTTAAAAGATCCATATTTTAAGATTTTCACACTTATTAAGAAAATATATCAAATTTTAGTTACCAATACATTATTTTCCGTAATCAACTATTTTCCACAAGTTTTCACCAATAGAATTTTAATAAATGCAATTATGTTTTTTGAAGTTTATAATTTACATTTAATTTTTACATTGAAAATATGAAAAATACTAGTATATCTTTTTGAACCAAATATGTTTTCTAAAACATGGATCTTTTAAGAACGGAGGGAGTAATATGTTTTATTAAAAAGTATGAAAATTTTAAAACATGTATTATTTTGAAACGGATGGAGTATTTGTTTTTATTTGTGTTAACTAGATTTTATTATTCTTGACCACATTTGTATATCACTTAAGAAGACACAAATTTTTAAAATTTAACATTTGAGGTGATTTGATTTTTAATGAGGTTTTAGATGATTTCAATAAGTTGCAGAGATTTAGGTGATTTTTGTTAAACTACTCTAGGATATCATCTAAAACCATGAGATTTGAGTTTTAATTTTTTTTTAACTAAGAAATTCCTCCAAACACCCTAAAATCACCTGAAAACTTTAAAACTCCACAATTTAAAATAAGTTCAATAACAGTGGATTTCAGAGTACTTTACAGAATGTCAAGTTCAATAACACTGGATTTTAAATGAATTTTTAAAATTCATGTTTGAATAACAGTGAATTTGTCATTTTAATACCAATCACCTAAAACTTTCAGTTGAATACACCCCTCAGAATACTCAAAGATAAAATTACAGGATCTCTTTATAGAAAATAAAATATTTTTAATTAACATTACAATAGAAACTTATAGAAAATTTTCAGTACATATATTATTATATTTTAAATTAATTTATATTGATTTTAGTCGTAAGAAGGTAAACAATCCCTAAAAACACAACAACTTAAAATTAGTAGTTACTTATTATCTATACTTATCCAAGTTGATCAGCGTATTTATCCTTAGTCAAATATACGTTTCCAAGAAACTCTCAGTTAGTAACTGAATATATATTCTCAAGCCATTATAAATACGTTGTCTCTGTCAATCACTTAACACATCAAAAGTTTCTTCAAATCTCTCCTTTAATCATTCTTTCAACGTTTTCATTTAGCGTTTAACAATGGAGTTGGATCTTTCACCCAGACTACCGAAGAAAGTGTACGGAGGAGACGGAGGTTCATACTATGCATGGTGCCCTGAAGAGTTACCCATGCTACGTGATGGCAACATTGGAGCCGCTAAGCTCGCTCTCGAGAAGTATGGCTTAGCTCTTCCTCGCTACTCTGATTCCTCCAAGGTCGCTTACGTTCTTCAAGGTCCGTTTCTTCTTAGATCTTTCCGTTGATAACGTCACTCTCTTGTTTTATGCAAAGTTTTCAACTTTTTTTTTGTGATTCATATGTTTTTATTTAATGGGTTTGAACAGTTTCAAAACTGATATTAAAGTAATATACTGTCTCTTTGTCAGGATCTGGAACAGCTGGAATTGTTCTCCCTGAGAAAGAAGAGAAAGTTATTGAAATCAAGAAAGGAGATGCCATAGCTATACCTTTCGGTGTAGTGGCATGGTGGTTCAACAATGAAGACACTGAGCTTGTCATCCTCTTCCTTGGTGAGACTCACAAGGGTCACAAAGCGGGACAGTTCACCGAGTTTTACTTAACCGGTTCCAATGGAATCTTCACCGGTTTCTCAACCGAGTTTGTCGGCAGAGCATGGGATCTCGATGAGACAACAGTGAAAAAGCTTGTCGGGTCTCAGACAGGAAACGGGATCGTTAAGGTTGATGGGAGTTTGAAAATGCCTTCACCTAGGAAAGGTGACAGGGAAGGGTTTGTGTTGAACTGCTTGGAGGCTCCTCTTGATGTTGATATCAAGGATGGAGGAAGAGTTGTTGTGTTGAACACAAAGAATCTTCCATTGGTTGGTGAAGTTGGTTTTGGTGCTGATCTTGTGAGGATCGATGGACATTCCATGTGTTCTCCTGGATTCTCTTGTGACTCTGCTCTTCAAGTTACTTACATTGTTGGTGGTAGCGGTCGTGTTCAGGTGGTTGGAGCTGATGGAAAGAGGGTTCTTGAGACTCATGTGAAAGCTGGTGCTTTGTTCATTGTTCCTAGGTTCTTTGTTGTCTCCAAAATTGCTGATTCTGATGGCTTGTCTTGGTTCTCCATTGTGACCACTCCTGAGTAAGATCTTTTTTATGTTGTTTGGTTTATTTAAAGAAGTTTGCTTAACAAGTTTCTATGAATGTTTTGGCAGTCCCATTTTCACTCACTTGGCGGGTAAGACATCTGTTTGGAAGGCATTGTCGCCGGAGGTTCTGCAGGCGGCGTTTAAGGTTGTTCCGGAGGTGGAGAAGGCTTTCCGATCTAAGAGGACTTCTGATGCCATTTTCTTCCCTCCTCCCAACTAGATTATGAACTAAGATTTGGTGGTTTTAATTTCGTTTGTGGTTTAAGCAAGTGTGTTTTATTTATTTTCTGTTGGTCTTTATGGACTATGGTGCTTTCTTCTCCTTGTTTGAATAAATAAGAAAGGATGAAAACTTCTTTTAATTGATTCTCAGATACTTTTGAATCGACGTTGTCTTTATTTTTCCAGAATTCCTTAACGTGTTTCAACCAAAACTAGAAGTTGTGCTTTATTGTATACATCAAGTAACGGATACGTCCATGAACAACTAGGCTGTTTCCACTAATGGAACCGGAGAGCACTGTACTCTTCTCTTGACCAGTATTAGGTCTTATTCATTTATAATTATACTCATTCTTCATGCTCGTTAAGTTTAATTACTATCATATAGAGTTGGAGAGGCTCTAGTCTTTGGATAATTTGACGAATTAATATTCAAATCTTGTGAAAAAGTTATAGATTATTTTTAATTTTTTTTTGTATGCTTGTTCTCCCAAACCAAACCACCAGCTAATGGAAAATAGCTATATCACCTGCTCCATTTCATCAACTCCATCTTTCTTTTAACCAATTTACTTTGTACGTATATTCATTCTTGTCTATATATACTTCCAGAATTTGCGTATCACTTAATTCAAACAACAATCTTGGCTTCTCTAATAATTTCTTGTTCAATGGCAGCAGGTCAAAATATACTCTCTTTCTTGGTTATAGCTCTCTTTGTTACTTACGCAGCTGCTGCTCGGTTTCTTGACGAAGAAGATACATTCCCAGCCACAACCACCCCTGGCTCAGGTCCCTTCCCTGGTCCTTTACCAGCGTCTGGCTCAAGTTCTGCTGGAACTGGCTCAGGCTCTGCCGGAACTGGCTCAGGTTCTCTAGGAACCGGCTCAGGTTCTCTAGGAACCGGTTTCGGTGCAGGAACAGGATCAGTAACATCAACTGGTTCAGGTCTTACTGCCACCAGTCTCGGTGCAGGAACAAGGCCAGTCTCATCAAGTGGTTTAGGTCCTTTGACTACTACTGGTTCTGGTCCTCTACCAATCGCTGGCTCTGTTCCTGGTCCTTTACCAGTTGGTGGTGGTCCAGGTTCCTTGCCTGCCACTGGTCCCGGTCCTTTACCATCTGCTGGTTCAGCCACCGGTCCTGGTGTAGGTACCGGCCAAGCTCTTGGTGGTGGTGCAGGTGCTGGTCCAGCTCTTGGTGGTGGTGGTGGTGTAGGTCCTGACCACACATTAGTGTTCTTTATGCACGACATACTCGGCGGTTCGAACCCCACAGCCAGAGCCGTAACCGGAGTGGTTGCAAATCCGGCTTTAAGTGGTCAACTCCCATTCGCTAAACCCAATGGCGCAAACCTTCCAATAACAAACGGAGTTCCATCTAACAACAACAACAATGGAATCGTCAACAACAACAATGTCCCTCTTCTCGTTGGACTCGGCGGAACCACAGCCAACATTCTCCAGGACAACGGAAATAACCTTTTAAATGGTCTGCCAGTTGCTAACGGCGGTCAGCTCCCGAGCGGTTCTGCTCTACAGATGCTTATGTTCGGAACGATGACTGTGATAGACGATGAACTAACCGAAGGGCATGAACTTGGGTCTGGTCTGCTCGGAAAAGCGCAGGGGTACTATGTGGCGAGTGCGGTTGATGGAACTAGCCAGACGATGGCCTTTACGGCCATGTTTGAGAGCGGTGGTTATGAAGATAGTATAAGCTTCTTTGGTGTTCATAGAACAGCGGCTTCGGAATCGCATTTAGGAGTTATGGGAGGTACCGGTAAGTATGTGAACGCGAGAGGATTTGCGATTGTGAAGACGTTTACAGGATCTAGCGGGACGCAGCAGCAGCAGCCGCATCAGTTCACTGATGGCCTTGAGACTGTTCTCCAGTGTACTGTTTATCTATCTTACTAGCCTTGCTTTATTTTCTTCTTCTTATGTTGGAGTTTGGGAATTAATGTTTGGTTCGTGCATGTGGTTTTATCAGTTGTAATCTAAATGTGAAAGAATTGTGTAAGAAAATACATGAAACTGAACTTTGTATTTAACTTTTGTTTTGCTTGTGAAGTTGAAGATTTCAGTTATTTCTGTTTTGCATTTTCAAGACAACTCTTTTCATATCTTCATGCAAACGAGAGAAAAGGCTAGAGAAGGTTTTTTATTAAAGTAAAAAAGGTTGAGCGTTACAAAAGAAAAGGGAGTAAAAGAAGGTTGAATTCAGGAAGCACATCTTTACTTTGGAAAATAAGCCTCGCAATTGTAAGCCTAGGGGTTAGCATTGTAAAGCCAATTGTCGCTGGAATAGGATACAACATTTTTTGCAAAGGATAATCAAAATGCATTAGACCTCGAGAATTTGGACAACAGTATTAGGCACTCGTCAAATGGATGGGCTTTGAATGGGTACATTGATATTGGTTTCCCTATAAAACTATGCAGTTACTGGGCTAAATAATTCAACAATTTGATTTTATCATTTATAGTCTAGTCTCTACAAGTTGGCTTTGCAAATCGAATAACATATTTCCAAAGCTTCCGTGAATGGTTTGATATATAGTTTTTTTTTTTGGAGTTTGGTTTCTTCTGCAGTGAGCCCCTACATTTAGATGTTACGTTTGCATTACCTTTTGAGAATTCAAGCTACATCGCACTACCCCATGCTATAGGAAATATGGTGTGCCGTGACACGTGGCGATCAAGTAACGAAGTTGTAGGGATTTCGTTAGGCGTTGGTTGTAAGTGGAGAAGCAGAGTTCGAATAAAAGAGAAAGAGTAGATTCATTTGAAAAATTAATCTGAAATGTATAAAAGTTTTCTTATCTTTTATTTATATTCTGAGAGATTGAGAGACGAACTTATCATAGCTTTTGAGTTGTTTCTTCTTGTAAACTCTTGGTTTGGTGAAGCGATTCTTTGTGAATAACATTGGATCGATTTGGTTGAGGAAAGTATAGATTTACTGTATCAAAAGTATCAGACATCAAATGAACCTCGGTAACAATGGCAGAAACGAGATCTCAGGCTCTGATGAAAGGGACGGCGGCGGCACATGAAACGGAGGGAGCAGTTTTGAGTCGCTTCGAAGCGTTGGAAAAAGCGAAACGAACGTCACGAACAAATGGATGAAAGCGTGAGAGAGTTGATCCAAACATTTAAGCTGATGACGAACAACAATCCTATGAATCCGTCGACGAACGATAATCAATCAAAAGATTTGTATCGTCGTCTATGACTAAGGTAATCAATCTCACTACACTGGTATGACTCGACTGGCGAAGGTTGATTTTCCGAGATTCAATGGTGAGAACGTGAAGGAATGGTTGTTTAAAGTCGAAGAGTTCTTCGGAATTGATAACACACCGTTTGAGATACGAGTACGTCTGGCTTCGATTTATTTTGATCAGATAGCATCAGCGTGACATCAATCATTAGCTCAATCTGAACAAGATACTTATGTTATTGAAGATTGGGAACAATATAAAGTTCTACTGAAGGAGAGATTTGAAGATGTGTTGGACGATCCTATGGCTGAATTGAAGAATTTGCAGGAAACTGCAGGAATCGTGCTTATCATGCTAAGTTTGAATTGATTCAAACTCATGTGAAGTTGAGCGAGAGTTATCTTGTGAGTACTTATCTGGCAGGGCTGAATACTGATACGCAGAAGCATATTTGGATGTTTCAGCCTAAATCTGTGCATGAATGCTTGTTGTTGGGACACTTATATGAGACTGCTCACCCACGCAAGACATCATCTCAGAATTGGTCTCAAGGGAAGTTAAATAACAATTCGAGCAAAGGACTGTTGCAGTATCCGAAACCTTCTGAGAATAAGATGTATAGCAATGAAGGTTCTGAGAAGCTTAAAGAAGGAGCTAAACAACCACAAAAGTTTCTATCTAAATGAAGAGATGAGCGATAGAAGAGCAAAAGGCCTTTGTTATTACTGTGATGAGAAGTACACTCCTGGTCACTACTTGAAGTATAAAAAGACTCAACTTTATATGCTAGAAACAGAAAATGAAGAGTTTTTTGAGGCAGGGGATGGTAGTAAGCAGAAAGAAGAGGAGGGTGATATTGCACACATTTCGGTGAGTGGTGTTGCAGGAATCACTGAGAACTATCGGACAATGAAGGTCCACAGAGTTCATGGAAGAATATACTCTATATTCTCATTGATTCTGGCTCAACACATAATTTCATGGATCCTACAGTGGCAGAGAAGTTAGGTTGTACGATCAAGCCACCACAGATGAAACATGTAGCAGTAGCAGATGGAGGTAAACTGCTTGTGAAGGGACGGTTGGAACAGTTTGAGTGGCGTTTTCAAAATGCTTCTTTTCAGCAGGATATGATGTTGATCTCGTTGGGCAACTGTGATATGGTTTTAGGAGTACAATGGTTGTCAACGTTGGGGCCTATAACTTGGGATTTTTTGAAGCTTGAGATGCAATTCAAATATCTCAACATACGTGTGGTGTTACATGGCATTAAGGAGGGAGTGGTGACAGAAGTTAAGTCTAAAAAAGTGAAGATGTTCGAAGAGAATGCTCAGATCTCCATGATATACGTTAATCAGATGGAAGAGGAGGAGGATCTGCGACTATATTCTTTGGAGATGAGTGCAGATACAAAAGAGACAACAGAGTTAAGTGGATTGTTGCAGGAATACAGTGATATATTTGAAGAACCTACAACACTTCCACCTCTCCGAGTGAACCATGACCAAAAGACGGAGATTGATAAGATGGTTCAAAGTCTGTTGGATGCAGGAAATATACAAAACAGTTCCAGCCCGTATGCATCTCTGGTGGTACTTGTTTAAAAAAAGACAATATATGGAGATTGTGTGTTGATTGCAGGAACCTCAACAGCATGACAATTAAAGATCGTTTCCCTATCCCATTGATTGAGGATCTCAATGGATGAACTTGGTGGATCATCAGTGTACTCGAACATAGAATTGTGTGCTGGTTATCATCAGGTGAGGATGGACCCCAATGATACACACAAGACAGCTTTTAAGACTCATAGCAGCCACTATGAGTACCTTGTGATGCCGTTTGGGTTAACTAACGCCCCTGCAACCTTTCAGCATTTGATGAATTTGGTTTTCAAGTCGTTCCTACGTAAATTCGTTCTCCATCTTTTTCGATAATATACTCATATACAGTGATTCATTGGAGAAGCATCATTGGCATCTGAAACAAGTTTTTTAAGTGATGAGAGTGAATAGCTTGTTTTCGAAGAAAAGTAAGTGTGAGTTTGCTACTGAATGTGTGGAGTATTTGGGACACTTCATTGAAGCTAAAGGAGTGTCCACTGACCCAAACAAGATTAAGGCAGTGCATGACTGGCCGCAACCTACCAACTTAAAAAAAAAAAATTGAGGGGTTTTTCTTGGTTTGGTGGGGTACTATAGAAGATTCGTCAAAGGGTTTGGTGGTATTGCAAGACCACTTACTGCTTTGACGAAGAATGACTCCTTTTTATGGTCTGAAGAAGCGCAAACAGCCTTTACAGAGATGAAGTTAGCTTTATGTAATGCTCCTGTATTGGCTTTACCAGATTTCAGCAAGCAATTCATTGTGGAAACTGATGCTTGTGGGAGAGGCATTGGAGCAGTGTTGATGCAAGAGGGACATCTGTTAGCTTATATCAGTCAACATTTGAAAGGCAAGTAGCTCCACATATCGATATATGAGAAAGAACTCCTTGCTGTTGTGTTTGCGGTACAAAAGTGGAGGCATTATCTTCTCCATGATCATTTCATCATTCGAATGGATCAGAGAAGCTTGAAATACTTGCTTGAACAAATACTGAACACGCCTATTCAACAGCAATGGTTGCCTAAGCTGTTAGAATTCGACTATGAGATTTAGTACAGACAAGGTAAGGACAATCTTGCTGCTAATGCGTTGTCCAGAGTCAAAGGGTCTGAAGTGTTGAGTATGGTCTTATCTGCTATGGATTGTGACTTGATGAAACAAATTCAGGAGAGTTATAAGAAGGATGTGTTGATAAAGGAGGTGATCGAAGCGTTAAAGAAAAAAACATTTTACTTGGTCTTAAGGAACTCTGAGGCGTAAGAGTAAATTGGTTATACCTGACGACATGCACTTCGTAAGACGATATTGAGTTGGTTACATGAGTCAGGAAGTGGTGTCATTCAGGAAGAGATGCAACATATCAAAGGGTGAAGAGTTTGTTCTATTAGAAGGAATGAATAAAGATATACAGAGCTATATCAGAGGTTCCAACGTGTGTCAACAATGTAAACATGAGACAGTGGCGTCCCCGGGCTTGATTCAGCCGTTACCAATTCCTTCCTCTATATGGTCTGACATTTCGATGGACTTTATAAATAGACTTCCTAAATCATTTGGTAAATCAGTAATATTTGTCGTCGTTGACAGACTGAACAAAGCAGCACACTTCATGGCTCTTAGTCATCCATACACGACTGCTTCAGTGGCTCAAGCGTTTTTAGACACAGTCTTCCGCTTACATGGCTTCCCTCAGTCTATTGTTAGTGATCGAGACACGTTTTTCTTGAGTGAATTTTGGAGAGAATTGTTCACTCTACATGGTGTTTCGTTGAACTATTTTACAGTTTATCACCCTTAAAGTGATGGTCAAACGGAAGTCTTGAACAAGTGCCTTGAAACCTATCTTCGGTGCATGACAAACGAGAGACCTCATCTGTGAAGCAAAGGGCTCCCTTTGACTGAGTTTTGGTACAACAAAACGTTTCATACTTCGACGCAAATGACACCATTTAAAGCTTTTTATGGATGACCACCACCACTGCATCTTTCTTATCTTCTTGGAGAGTCAAAAGTGGAGGTAGTGGCTGCGTCTTTACAAGAACGAGAGAATATGATATTGTTGCTGCAGTTACACTTACTTCGTGCACAGCATCGCATGCGTCAAAATAAAGATTTGCACAGAAAAGAGCGCAGCTTTGAGATTGGAGATTATGCGTATGTGAAGTTACAGTTACACTTACTTCGTGCACAGCATCACATGCATCAAAATGAAGATTTGCACAGAAAAGAGCGCAGCTTTGAGATTGGAGATTATGCGTATGTGAAGTTGCAGCCTTACAGACAGCAATCAACAGTTCTTCGCTCCAATAACAAGCTAGCTCCGAAATTTTTTGGCCCTTATAAGATCATCAATCGTTGTGGTTTTATTGCGTATAAGTTGGAATTGTCACCATCTTCCCTCATTCACCCAGTTTTTCATGTTTCACAGTTAAAAGTCTTGGTGGGGAATGTTCATACTTCGACTGTGATGGGAGATGTGTTGACTAAGTTGCCATTGCGAATTCTAGAAAGTAAGATGGTTAAGAGACAAAGAAGAGCAGCAACGCAAGTTTTGGTTCAGTGAAAAAATCAGGGAGAAGAAGAAGCGACATGGGAGTTCCTTTATGACTTGCAGAAGAAGTTTCCCACCTTTGAACCTTGTGGTCAAGGTTCTTCCGAAATGGAGGATTTGCTATAGGAAATATGGTGTGCCGTGACACGTTGATTGGCCGTTAAAGACGTTAAGAAGTCAAGACACGTGTCTGTCAAGTAACAAAGTTGTTGGGATTCCGTTAGGTGTTGGTTGCAAGTAGAGAAGCAGAGTTCGAATAAAAGAGAGAATAGATTCATTTGAAAAATTAATATGAAATATATGAGAGTTTTCTTATCTTTGTTTTTATTCTGAGAAATTGAGAGACAAACTTATCATAGTTTTTGAGTTGTTACTTCTTGTAAACTCTTGGCTTGGTGAAGTGATTTTTTGTAAATAATATTGGATTGGTTTGGTTGAGGAAAGTATTTACCGTACCACCCCACGGATGTGTTCTTAAGTCGGTCAAAAATAATGATTGCGCATGGTGCATGACAATGACACAAACAGAGATTTGGGTACAAGCAAATCAAGTATGTTCTTGGGGTCTCAAGTCAATTACCAATGAGACTTTTAAGAATAGAAAAATATTTATAAAATCAAAATCTGTGCAACCAAAATTCTAAAACCAAAACTTATTGGTATAAAATCAAAATCTCTACAACCAAATTTCTAAAACAAAAAATTTTATACCAAAATTTATTGGTATAAAAAATTTCTTTACTGCTTTTATTAGTCTAGTATTCGTTGCTCTAATTCCCTTCATGGGTATCACAGACTGAAATCCCGTTTCCTACGTAGCTTTTAATTCTCTTAATATATCAACTTTAGGCTTCATATGCTTTGGGCTTCGAATCCTTTGATTTGCAGGACGGGTTATGTATACAAATATCATCTTTTAATCTCTTATGCATTAACCAACAGAGTTTTGTTCCTCCACATAAGTTTAGTATCGAGCTTTCGTGGCAAAAAGCTACTAAAACTTACTTGGTAGGCTTTTGCTTAATGGGGTATAGGTCTTTTTGACACTTTTGTGCAAAGTTATATTGTGATCATCTATCTTTCCGCCGTTTATATTACTACCAATCTTGCCATACATGCAGTTTTGCACTAACACATACTAATGTTGATTGTCTCTACAATTCATGAATAAAATGCTTTTGGGGGTATATATAGTGCTCAAAAACTTGCGAAAATCCTTACTAAATATTTTCCATGTGATGTTTTCTGCTTGTTTTACTGGAAATTTGCTTAAGTAGTGTGTTATATGGTCCACCACAGATTCGGAAAGATTAAACTAATAAAAACATAAATTAATTATTTTAAAATTGGTATGTATAGCTCAAATTGTATAGCGTTCGTTTTGCATGCGAAAGGCACGGGGTTCGATATTCCACATCTCTAATCCTCTTACTTAATTTTTGCCAAAAACTAGTTGTTGTTGTAAATCAAGAAAGAAGGAATTAGTTATATCTTATTCATAACATAATGTGCCCTTTATATAGAGAATTATAAGATAGATAAACCACCATAGATAAATGGGAATAGTACAAATCCTAAATCAATAAGATAAAAGTTAAACCGCCTAAGTGAAAAAAGAAATTGCCTCTTTGGTTATTGCATTCACTAATTGGTTCATAACACTCCTCTTTGAATGTTATAACCATTAAGAGCTTGTAATACGTTTTGGATGTTGCCTCATTAAAACCTTTCTAGGAAAATCCAATGGGACAAAACCATTGATAAGAAAAAAGAGTACAACACGTATTACTCCCCCTAATATGTACCTCACTAAATGTCTTTCAGTCAACGCATCCCGATCTGATGCGTAAGCTTCTTGAATATCGAGGTCGGAAGTGACTTGGTGAATAGATCGGCTCTGATATGTTGGGTCATGTCCCCTTATCAGATGATATAAGGTATTCTGAGACAGCTTGTACATGTCTCACGAAAACAATCATATCTCAAGTTTCATCTTCTGGAATGACTTGATTCAAAGTGGAGACAAAAATAGACTCAAAGATCTTTCTCTGGACACTAAGTTCATATTTTAATTCCATACAAAAGATCTCGTTTGATTGACAAACTTTCGACCTTTCGATTATGTCTCGCAAATGGAATGTGTCCTTGATTCTTTTCAAGTATGATTGATCTTGAACATTCTCTCCTGATTCTCTAAATCTCAAAAATTACTTTAAGAGATTGATAACATTCCTCTTTAGGTGTCTTTGTGTTCTTTGTTGCCTCGTTAAAAACTTGACATGGAAAAACCCAGTGGGATAAAAATCATGTTAAGGAAAAATAGTACAACCAAGCACATCATCATATTCTCCCCCTGGAAGCATCAGCTCTTCGGGAAAAGTATTCTCACATACATATCATCCTTTTGAGAATTGATATAATCATTTCTTTAATGAATAAACTCGTTTGATTGTCGAATAATTTCTTATACCATTGGACTTCTTGTCCATAATATTAGTTTCACACAAAAAGGTCATATCTTGGTCTATATGGAACTATGTCCAAATTTCCTTTAAAGACAATCTTTTAAACTTTCATACTGTATATACGAGTTATTCCTCCTCTTCTTACAAGATTTACTAGTTTGATCATTCTTCTTGCCATACAGAATCACATCTTTCAATTATGAAAGAGATTAGGAAAATTTAAATATTATCGAATTTCATGACCAAGAATTATTTCCTTTATATGTTCAATATACTCACGCGGTAATGTTCTCGAGAACTAGCAATTGTTGCTTCTAGCAGTCTAGATCCTTATGGGGTTCATTGATTCTTGCAGTTTATATTCTTTTGGATCTTTCATATAAATTTCATTGTTCTAGTGACTCTCAATTCCTTTTCTTTGTTGCCAGACTAAAGAAACTTGAAAGTTGATGCTTCCACCACATGATGATGCGTTTCTTATAATAATTTCAGGTCTTTGTGAGAACTCTTGTGAAACTACTCTTTTGCATCTCACAACTTTTCATCATCTCATTCTTTCTTTCATATAAAGACCCATTTATGTGCCACTGATTTTACACCATTAGGTGTACGGACTACCGGTCCGAATACTACTCTTTTTCCAAGATATTTAGTCCCACATCTATTGCTTATTTATATTTTGGCCAATCATTTCCTTGTGTACACTTTTCAATAGATGGTTCATGATCCTCATTCTCATCAACTGCTATATTGCATGCACAAATATTAACGACGTCGATTTGATATCGGTTCCATATTGTTCCAGACATGACATAACTTATTTGAGATTTCTTTATTCTCAGGTACCTGAATTTCTTTCTTGTCATGTTTTCTATCTCTTCTAGAGATCTTTAATATTTCATTCCCTGATTCTGCCATTCTCATTTATGCTCCTTCTCTTTTCCGAGGATTATCATATTTAGAACCGATAGGTATATCACGCTTCAGGCGTTCTTTAGACTCATTAGAAGTTTGATATTGTCCTTCTGGGACATTTATTTTAACTGGGGCATTTACAGCTGGTGTAACTTAATCACTTTCTTAGGATCAGTAAACGAGTCTGGCAACTCATATGTTAATCTTTGTAATATAATTATCTACATACATTCATTTTGGACTTATAATCACGCGTTTTAGTCCGAGGATCAATGATAATTCATTTCAACTCATTCATTTTCCAGCTGTTTATTTTCTCCCCCTAATGTTGGATAGACTAACTTTTGAGTCTTTCTAATAAAATCTTCTTGATTGTTATCATCAATATCCAACATATTCATAACTTCATTTGAAGTCTCATCTTTTAATGGTGTGGTGGAGCAACTAAAAATTATCCAAATTTTCTAGATGGGGATCTTTGGTTCCTGACCCAAAACCAATTTGATGGGGAGAATTATTTATTACTCTTTGGCAATATGTGAATCAATGCTGCTGCGTCTTACGTATGAACATTAGCTACAAGATGTTCATCATGTATCTCCACATGCATAAAATAATCATCAAAGGCTTATTAATTCACCAGTATTACCAATTAGTCTCGCAAACATCAAGTTGCGGATGACAAGGATACATACGACCATTTTGTCGATGTATTAATTATAAACATATGGTGGATGATCAGTCCACCTGTGGGTGATCAAGCCCACAAACATTTCCTTGTATAAATAGATTTCAAATCTATTTGACTGGTGAAAACCGTATTCTTATATTGCCTTATAAGCAAGCAGCATAAAGCAGATCATTCGTAAGAATCTTCTGGTTCTTCAACGAATGTCTATATGATATATATTTTCGCATCATTACTAAACCGGGATGCATAACCGGTTTGCCAAATATTATATTTTCCGGTAAATTTCTGGTTTGCTATTATATCTATCTCCATTTTCTAATCATTGTGTAGTACAATACAATATTGCATTGAGTGATACTTCTGAAGCTATTCAACATTTCCCTTTACTTATTGTCTCAACATTATTAGATTCCAAATACCTTGGTAATTTTATAAATGACTCTTTAAGTCTATTTCTAGTGTGAACATACTTATGGATGTTCTACTTATTAGGGATGTGAGATTTTCTAATTCTTCTTCTCGAGATGATAACACTGCTTTTTGTCAATCTCGAATTGAATCTCAACTAAAAGTCAACAACATACCCAGCTTAAGGTCATGTTTTATATCTTAGATCCTTTTGATCTTTGAGACTTGGGAAAGTATAAGTATAGTTCCCATAGGGATACATGTATCTGCTCTTCTAGAGCTTCAAATAATGTAGATACTACAAGACATTGTACTCAGAATAATTTTCTTTCATCTCTAGATGAATATTTCTTGTTTATTACCAACTTTATTTTCTCAACTTTAAGTGAGAATATGAGTTATAAAAAGAAATTATTTGGCTTTTGATCTTAAAATCCAAAAGATAGTGGTAATATAATAATAAATAATTTTAAATTATATAGAGATATGTATTATTATAAATATTTTATTATATTAAAAATAATATTTTTATAGAAATTATTTTACTCACTATCATATCATTAATCATCTCTATATTACTAGCTTTCAGTTAAGCATTTAAATAAAACTATATGTCATGCACAAATTAATTTATCTAATCAAAATTTTTGTTGACTATAAATCAATGCTAAGCATGATAGGAAAATAACACTTATCTTGATAAAGAAGAATAACACGGAAATCGGAAAACTGGCATGGAAATGGTCTTTACAACACTTTATGATTCTCAGCTCTCTGGAATCTCGTGTAGAACAATTTGTATAAACCTGAGATATTCACAATTTTGCTCATGAATTGGCACCAACATTAGACATAAAAAAAAATTCTAAGTCCATATAACTAAACTTAAGTATGCAGTGATATCCGAGTACTTATATACATTAGGATTTTCCTGTAATAAAACACTTTATTCCAATAGTCACATCATACTCATGAAAAATTTCCAAATTAACCATGTTATATAAAATAATGTATTAAAGTATGTATGCTTTTAAATTTAATAGCGAAAGAACCTATATGCATGTAATCCACAATAAGCATTAAAGAAACCATAGCAAATTTACACTATGAAAACCACTAAACTAACAACTTGTAACCATAGCATATTTATACGAACTATAACCATGTTTCTCATAATAATAACGGTTTTTAAATAAGAAAGAAAACTTAGCTTTATCAAGCGGATATGATGTCGGTGTGGATTTTTTTTTTTTTCTGTGACAGATCGACCAGGGAGCTTGAGGGCTATGGCGTTCCAATTATGAGGGCCATATTGTTCGACCAGATCCTTGAGCTGCTCGTCTTCTGATGATCTCCAATGGCCTCGACTACACATGATCTTTTTCTTTCTTTACACGGATCTATTAAATACTACACGGCTTTGGATCACGAGTGATGATGGTGGTTGGATCGAACTCCCGGTGATCACGGCATGGGTCTCCGGTGATATGGCTTGCTCCTATGGATTATGGTTGACAATGGTGGTGCAGAACGGTGGTCTGGCTGTGTTGAGACGGTGACTCCGGCTTGGCTCGTTTCCTCCTCACATTCACTTATCGGATCAATAGCATGACAACCATAATACCTTAGTGGTGGTTGATCTTTGACGACAAGCCCATGTCTTAAAGGCTACATGGTGGCTCCGGCATAACAAGCAAGGAAGGTGACATCCGGACGGTGGCTCTACGGTGATAGATGGTGGTGATCAGCACCGGAGATGTTGTTACGAAATGGCTCCGCGTACGTGCGTCTCACCTCCACGTCAAAGCCTCTCGGATCCGATGTACGGCGAGACCGTAAAGGAGAGGTGATGGATTTGTGACAGCGGCGGCCATGCCTCACAGCTCCGTTAATGATGCTCCATTGCCGGTGTGATGAAGCTTCTCTCATATCAGCGCTTGATAAGGTCGTTTTGTGGTGACGGCACAAACGTAACTCCACACAATCCCGAGATGGAGACGGCTAGGTCATTTTTTTATTTTTATTTCTTTTTCATGGACGGCTAGGATTAGAGTTTCGTGCTGATAATGTGTTATAAATCAAGAGAGAAAGAGGGAACTGGTTGTATCTTATTCATAACATAATGTGTCTTTTATATAGGGAATTACAAGAGATAAACCGTCATAGATAAATGGAAATAGTACAAATCCTAAATCAATAAAGAAAAAGTTAAACCGTCTAAGTGAAAAAGAAAATTGTCTCTTTGGTTATTGCATTCACTAATTGGTTCATAACAGTTGTTGAATACTCCAAGGATAATCAAAGTGTTGTGGGCTTGCATAACTTTCTCAAATAAACAGAGAAAGTTCTCGACAAAGATAATATGGGCCTGAAGCATACACAAAGCAATCAATTTTACCATGTTAATATCCCTCAAATACTAACAGCTGTCCGGACATTTTATCCGGATCCGAAAACCCGACCCGAAACGGATCTGAAAAACACAGGTTCGGATAGGATCCAAAACCGAGCATTCTATCCCATTGGGTCCTATTGTAGAAGACCCGCAAGTTTTGAAACCGACCTGAATCGAAATCAGAAACCGAAAACCGAAAACCGAAGAGGTTAAAATAGACTCGAATTTTAGTAACCCTATCCTAATAATTCTAGCCTAATATTTATTGTAAGTTACAAATATTTTTGCTACAAATTCAGGTATAAGGTAAAATAGATCCGAATTACCCGAAATATATCCATAATTATAAAACAAACCCAAAATATGCAAAAGAACTGACTTGAAAGTATAAAAAGAGCCTTAAAGACCCGAAAGTTACAAAGAAACCGGTCAAAAAACATGAAAAAGACTCGAAAATACCTAAAAGATCTGAAAGTTTTGAAGAAACCGACCCGAAAAAATGAAAAGAATCCAAAAAGTACCCAAAAAACCCAAACCGATCCAAAAATTTTAGGAACCGAAAATAGCGGGTATTAACACTTCCTAGACAACTGGACCCGAACCGATCCGGATCCGAAAAACTCCGACCTAGAACCGATCCAAAATTTTCTAATTACTCTATTGGGTCCAAATTTCTAGGATCCGAATCCGACAAGACCCAATCCGAACCCGACAAGACCCGATCCGAAAACCCGAATACCGAGGCCAGCATGCTATTGTGTGAATAAAGATAATTAAAGCTTAGTGGATGCCGGGCTATTTCGCACTTTCGGTCTATTGAATTTAAAGATAAGACTAGTCGTGTGATTGCTGCTACTTATCATGAGTTCTTTTCTTCCTCAAAACATTTTATTATATTCACTAATTTAGGCATTAGTTAGTGGTGTAATGTGTCACTAGAACATCCTAGAAACGATGCAGTTATGTAAGATAAGTTATATACTGATGACAATTATAAAAAAATAATCATCTTACAAGGTAGTATAAACATCCACAGAATATTGTGCTAATTGATGAAAGTCAATCACAATCTCGACAATCTGGTTGTAATATGTAACCCAGTTAACTGAGACATTATACACTTCAGCGAATCGATAATACTCCAATCAGTATTGCTACCGGTGAAATGTGGATTAAAAAAAACAAAAAGATATTCTTTGAACGAAAAGGAGAAAGCAGGCTCCCCGTAACATTATAAGTGATTATCAATTTCATAATATAAACACCTTAGCTTTTATATCCACTATGTCACAGTTTCCAAAAACCTTTTTAGTTATTTGATTAGTTGGTTACATATTTGATTCCTTAATTAATGAGTTGATAGAAAAGCTTTACTAACAAAGTAATTAAAGTCTTTTGCAAAAGAATAAAGTAATTAAAGTAAAGATGCATCGTCTAAGAGTCGTTTCCTAAGCGGAAAGCAACCAACTAAACTCAAACTCATGCTATCTCAAAACCTCTATATTTATTTATTTAAATCATGTTATTTCTCCGGGTTCTATTTTCTCCATTATTTTTGAAGTTTTGGGAAGCGATTACATCCCATTTCTATTCGATTAAAACAAAAGTATTAGAGTATAAGTATTTGACTATCTTCATGTGTGATTTTTTAGTTTGGACCAACTATTATAAAATTTATTAAATATATTTTTTGTAATTATCATCTAATTCGATATAACTAATTCATTAAGATTTTGACGAAAATAAACTTAAACAAACGATCCCGACCTTGAGTTTTGAAGTGAAAATATAACAAATGAAATAAGAACACAAAATAGAACCCAATCCTACAGAAATTTGGAGGGAGACAGAGAGGAAACAGACTTCCTCTTGTTATCATTGAAAATCCAAAACTTTCTATATTGAGGATAAAACAGATGTCATATTTTGTAACCATAAATATTCAACAAAAATATATATTGGCAATCACTTTTTTTAAATATTAGCAAATCTTTCTTACTAAAACATCATTAATTGTTTTATATATTTTACTTATTAGGTAACTTCTTAGCTTTTATTGTTGTTGCTGGATTATATTATACGCAAAGAGTTCTGAATAATAAGAACTAATAAAAAAATATAGAAGAGGATACACTAGTAGGGATCTAAAATAAAATAACACATCTATTTTGCGTATGGATAGCTAAAAATCTGTCATATAAAAGCTCCATATTTGCTTCTGGGAAGAATTTCAAGGGAGATAATCTTTGTATTAATCCAAAAACATCATGTTTCAGAGTAAATTGAGAACGATTTCACTCTTTTTATTACTCCAACAGGAGCCACCGAGATAAGAAAACTATCTATTTTGTTTTATTGATAATAACAGAGTCAAAGAGATTATTGTTTCATAGAATTTCATGCTGATTTTCGAAGTAACCATAGTTTGCAGCAAGAACTCCATCACCATCAAATAAAGAACCATCAACGATTGAAGCCGGTAAACCCCGTCGCCACCATCCGCATCTGTCAATTACTTTTTCTAAACGGTTTAGTTGAACCAAAACTTTTGTCTTTCCAAACCCATTGGAACAAACATATAAAAGAACAATGAAAAACTTTGCCAGATTCAAAATAAGTCGGCAATCAAACAAACTAAATGATAGGAAACAAAGCAAATCAAAGAAAGAGAAGCAAAACGAATTAAACAAGCCGATGTCGGAGCTGTAGAAGCCTCCAACCATCGGGTTGAAACTAGAAAAAGAATCTCTCTATTTCTCTCTTGACGGCTAGGATATTTCTCAATCGTGGTATTAATTGCAAAGACTCCTTAGCTTTATTTAAGAAAGAAATGAATATTATTTTATATATTAAATAGGGGCGTGTCCGCGCTTCGTGTGGAATATTATTTTATTGTTGTTAACTATGATTATTTAGAATATAATTTGAACAATATTCGCTTAAGATGTTTTGTGTCATCTCTTCATAATTTGACATTGAACCGTCACCATCTATATACTTCATTTACCTATCCGGTGTGTTGTGCTTCTCGCCATCACCGGAAAAAGTCTCATCTCCGTGCTTTTGTTATTCCTCACCTTTTTCATGTGAAATTATCTGGTATATATTTGTTATAGGTCGGATTTATAAGTTTCCAGTTGTGCGGTTGTTTCTCACGACATTGTAGGATGTTCCGGTCAATATTAGATGCTCCTATTCTTCCTTAGATTTTGTTTTATGTTAGGAAGTGCATCTCCTTGTGTTGGATCAAAGCTTAGTCGTCTTTGACGTTGTTTTTCTCGTCGTTGGCTTACCGTTGATAGTCCATGCTCGTCTTAGTTTTTGAGATCTGGTTTTTGGTGATATGATTTTTATGTTCTCTTTAATAGCACGAGGATGACTCCACGGTTTGCTGATTTCATTTCATCTACCCTTTCTTCTTTCTTCTCTCATCTCGTTGCAGGTTTCATCACTGCTTGCGTCTCTGTGGCTCTATTTTTGGCCATGTTTGCCATTCCAGGTTTAGATAGTGTTTTTCTCCGTGTATGTTCTGTAGGTTTGAAATGTTGTTTTTGGTCTCAAGCTTGGGCTCTGGTTTCTCAGTGGTTGGCTTCATTCTCCCTCCTTTAGATTGTTTCTCTTCTTCTCCTGTTTTCTTTAGTATAAGTGTGCAGAGTTAGTCTCTTGGATCTTTGGTCTCTTCTAACCAGAGCTTTGTGGTTCTTCGCTGGCTCGTGTGTCTTGTTTGTGCTTGTTTAGTTTGTGAGGTGCTTCTTACCTCTTAACTGGTGGTTGTGCTTATGGTGCGTCTAGACATATGTCTTCTTGCTTCATGGCAATTTTGGCCTTCTGTTGATTATTCTTCTTCTAACCCGCTTTCTTGGTTCTTTGCGTTGATCTTTAATTGTGCTCCTTTGTGTTAGAGGGATTGCTTTGTCTCAGAGTATATATTTATATCCTTTTCCAACCTTTGCTTGTTCTAGTCAAGACATTCTATGATAAAGTAGGTAAGTTAGTCTTTTCTTGATCTCCTTTCAATTCTTGACTTTTATTGAGTTATTGTTACTTTGGTATTTTGCTTTTCTCTATGATTATGGAAATTTTATGTTTAGATTATGTGTTGTACTCTAGATTATTTTTCTTAGTTTGGTTAATATAAAATAAATATATAATTTGTAAATGAAATAATAGAAATTAGTAAAAAATAATAAAATAGTG
The DNA here is from genome assembly GCA_018703725.1 of Brassica juncea. Lineage (NCBI taxonomy): Eukaryota > Viridiplantae > Streptophyta > Magnoliopsida > Brassicales > Brassicaceae > Brassica > Brassica juncea. Next base: position 60,120,278 of record CM031940.1, read on the forward strand.
AATGTTTATGTTATTTTTAGTTATGAATAAATTAAATATCTAAAATATATTTATATTATTTTACTTATTTTTTAATTTATTTTTCATTTTTAAAATAGATTATCAAACTTTAAAACATGATTGTTAGTATGAGAACGATTAAATAGTGCATAATTAGAAAATGGTGAACCAAATTGTAGTAATCTAAAAGAAGAAGTATCTAAAATGTAAAAATAAGAAAAAAGGACACATGTCAACAAACCCCTCTTACACATGTCATAAGAAGAGGTAAAAGTCTACTTTATATATATAAATAAATAATTAATTTTATGATTAATTTAATAAAAAGTATAATATATTTTTAACTTGACTTGTTTATTTTTCTAAAGATTCTAGAAATCATTATAATAATGACACATGACATATCTCAAATGTTGTAATGTTTCTCAAATAATATATAAGATATGTGTATATTTTTGTCAGAATTATGTTTTCTAAAAATAGAAGGAAAAGATGACAAAAAAGGTACAAGGAAATACATTAAATTTTAGTTTCCCAAATTCTATGTTGTGAATCGGATTGGGTATCATTATATATTTGGGGTATCTTTGTATAATGTTGATGAAAAACAACTGAAAAATCGTTATTCGATTCTACAGTTTTATCAGGTAAAGGGGAATTGTCATAAGCTTAAGCTGTAACTGAAGTGTTAATAAAAGAAATAAGTGAAAATAAAGGAATGATAATTAGTGGAATCTAATGGAATGGAATTAGTATTCCTTTTTTTCTGAGAACTATTTTTACGTGGAATGATTTTTCAAAAGAATGTTGTTATTTTTTTTTTGGAATGACAAGGGATATTATGGAATGAGATGGAATACTCATTCTTTTTTCATTGCAACTGGTGACTATTTTGTGGAATGAAAAGAAATTAAGCATTCAGAAAGTTTCTATTCCAAAATGTATATTCCAGTTGCACTCTTAGTGTTGTTGAAACCAATTAGAAAGATATTAAGTTATTAACAAGTTAGTTGTAGTGGCTTTATGTTTCACTTAGACATGGCCGGATCTGGGTATAGGCAAATGAAACATTAGTCTAGATCCCCAAAAAATTTAGAATTTTTTTTTATAGATATCAGCCCCAAAATTTTGATAATTTTTTTTTTACAAAAGTTCTTTAAGAAATGTTCTAAACCCCCAAATTCTCAGATCCGGCCATGCACTTAGATATTTGAAGAGTTTGATATATAAAAGATTTTAAAAAATAATTTACTTCTAAAAAAAAGTAAATGAAAAATCATTTACATTTTTCAAAAAAAATCATTTACTTTTAAAAAAAAAAATCATTTACTTCTCCGTAAGTTGGAAGAAAAGGTATGTTGATTAAAAAAACCATAGGTAGGTTATCATATCGACTAGGTTGAACAAAGGTGATTTTGAAAGCCCATGACTTTTCTATATTGAGGATAAAACAAATGTGATATAGATTAATTGTTGTTTCTAATTATAAGGATATACAATTGAAGAACGAGACAAGTAATGTCGATTCATTTGTCATATTTTGTAACCATAAATATACAGTTACGCGAAGTAATTTAATATACGCGGTGTTGTAAGCCAAGGTTTTTCTTGACAGCTGTAATTAAATTTACTTAAATCTAATCAAATTTCAAATTTGGGAAATTGGTGGATCCAACGGATAATAAAGCCATACCTTTCTATATTGAGGATAAAACAAATGTAAGGCTAATTGTTGTTTCAAAAATGTGATACAGAGTAATTGTTGTTTCTAATTGTAAGGCTATAATTTTAGAACGAGACAAGCAATGTCGATTCATTTGTCATATTTTGTAACCATAAATATACAGTTATGCGAAGTAATTTAATATACGCGGTGTTGTAAGCCAACGTTTTCCTCGACAGTTGTAATCTTATATATTAAAACAGAATTCATGACTTTTTTCATGTGTCATTTTTCTATTTGGACCATTCGTTAAATTTTTTAGAAAATGTATTTCATTTAAACTAACAATAAAATCTATATAACTACTTTATTCATAATATCTTTGATATCTTTTTATTTTAAATATAAATATATATTTTAAAAAATTTAACAATCTGTTGAAACAGATTTTAACAAAATCTTAATTTTCAAAAAAAAATATTTATGTTTATATTTCTCTAATTTTGTGATTAGTAATGATAATTATTAACCATTAATATACATTCAATTATCGTTTTTAAAATAAGAAATAAAAATTCTATCATGTTTTACCTATTTTATAATTATTATTATCTATCATATTAAAAGAAATTTATTACATTGAACTAAATATGATAAATTTATTTATTTTTATTTTCATAAATGTAAACATATGTATTATATAATACATTGGCGGGTTAACATTAATAAACTATATAATACATGAATAAAATTAAGATATCTTAAATCTTTATATATACAATAATATATTTCAACATGATGAACATAAATAAATGCTAAAAGATGATTAAAATTTGAAACTTGGATCACAATTCAGTATAAATTAATTGTAAAATAATTTTTGATATGTGATATTTCATGTACATATTAATTTGTTCAATAATCTAATGAAATTTAAGAAGATAAATATATAATAAGAAGCAATAAATACATGATTTGAAACAATATAGAAACTATAAAGTGAATAGTTATAAATATTTAAATATATGATTAATGCTACTAATGATACGAAAAATATATGTTTATAAAAAAGAAAACAAAATCCGCGCGGTTGCGCGGATCAAAATCTAGTTAATTTACTTAAATCTGATCAAATTGCAATTTTGGGAAATTAGTGATCCAACGGATAATAAGCCATATTACGTGCATTGATAGTCCGTAGGTGTGGCACATAATTATTTTTCATTTCTGCACAAAATGGAAACTATTCCAGTTTGACCCAAAAAATAACGAGATAACTGGCCAGCAAACAACTCTTAAAGTTTCTAGAGTGAGAGACTTTTTCTTTTTGGGTTATAAACTTATAGTATCACCAAGTAGTATTTTTTTATCCAAAGCAAATAAAATAAACTAAGAGCATTATTATTATTAATACCGTTTTTGAGCAGATTTTAGTGGAGCGCTCATTGACGCGGCTAGTGTAGTGGTTTGGCTGGGACTAATTATGAATCGGGGATTGGAAAATACGTAAGAATATACTTTAAGAACTACGCGATGGTCTTTATATATTATTGGCCTCTCACCCTCGTTTTCGTGGGAAATGAGCCAATACCGGACCAGAATAACGGCTCCATGTAGTAATATATTAGGGAATGTATTCGTCTCCTTAGTTAGACTTCCTTTGAAAAGTTAAAACATACCAACTTCCTTATATTAAGCCATGAGAGTATAAACTATATGTATAACCTGCATAAATGTAATGTTTTATATTACAAAATAGGTCAAAGTTGGATTCTAAAGAAATGACTATTTTTGGTTGACGAACTTTAGTATGCAAGATTTGATACTTTATTGGACTTTAAATATAATTTAAAAAATATATATATATTTTTAAAATTTTATAACCATATCACATATGTGTAAATGAAATCATAAACGTTAAACAAAAATAGGGACTACGCTAATGATATACCTTAATACAATTTAACCAAAAGCTTGTCCAGTTATATCAATCTATTGACTCTGTTACATTGCAAGGACGGCGATACTACATACCCGATGAGTTGACAAAACATCGCGAATCTAAATAGACTGGTGTAAGAAAAAGCACGAACCTGCAAGAAAAGCCACATTACGTACATTGGCAGGCCGTAGGTGTGGGCGTGTGGCACATAATTATTTTTTCCTTTTAAGCACAAAATGGAAACTACTCCACGTTGACCAGAAAATAACTGGTCAGCAAACAAATTTTGAACGTCTCTCAATCAAGTTATATCATCAAGTAGTATATCTTATTCATGGCAAATAAAATAAACTAAGACAGATATTATTATTATTATTATTGTGCAGGTTAATGGAGCAGCCATTGACGCGGCTAGTGTAATAGTTTAAGAACTACGTGATGGTCATTTTTATAAGTTGTTGGCATTTACTCCTCGTTTGCATGGAAATGAGCCACTGGCGCACAAGAACAACGGATAGATGTAGTAATATACTATGGGAATGCATTCGTCTCCTTAGTTAGACTTCCTTTTAAATGTTGAACTTACCAACTTCCTTTAAATTTAAGCCACCAGCTTATATCAATTATATGTATAAAACCTGCATATATATATATATATATATATTTTTTTTTTTTTGTCGACGCCCATCTTCTAAGATCAAGTGGTAGTTGGTCTTGAGTCGTTCCGGAGAAACGCTCTGTCCAGCTGGGTCTGATCTATGTGGGAAAAGAGAACACCACTACTTCTTGCCTCCTTGGCGAGAGAGTCCGCACGCAAATTCTTGTTCCTAGGTATATGAGCAATACTGAAATCCAAAAAACCAGCTCGTAGAAGCCGGAAAAAGACTAGCTCAGAGTTAAAGGCCGGCCAATCGGTAGGGTTAGCAATCATGTCCACAAGGTCGGAGCAGTCGGTCTCTATGTGGATCACATTGCAGAGTAAATCTCTTAAGCAAGACATCGCCCATATAAACCCTTCCATCTCTGCATGTAGAGCAGAACGGCTTTTACGGCATCCTTATAGTCCAAATCTCTCAACTCCCATTTGATCCTTGTAGAACCACCCTAGACCACTGACCGTGCCTTTATCGATCCACGATGCATCGATTTGGCAGGTCGACCGTTGGGGTCCACCAGGGCTGGTGAGCTAAGCAGCTGAGTAGATTGTGTTTCCTCTTCCTCTTCCTCCTCAGGGAGGTTTGCTTTTCTCCAGCATTCAGCCTCAATGGTAGCTAGTTGGAGGGTATCAACATGTGATACCTCCTTTCCATTGAAAACTTTATCATTACGTGCCTTCTAGATGTACCAAAGGATCCATGGAAAAGTCTCAATAAGTGGTTCCATATAGGCCACGTTTTTCTTCTTCCAGAAAAAAAAGTTCATATTTTGATAAACAGAGGTACTCGGAAAGTAACCCGAAAGGGATGAATAGTCCGATAAAGCCCACACCTGGATGGCCGGGGGCATTCAAAACCTGCAAATATATATATATATATATATTGTTTTTAAGTATATGTAATGTTTTTATATTGAAATTTGAAAAATTTGTCAAAGTTGGATTCTGAAGAAATGGTTATTTTTGGTTGAAGAATTTTGTATGCAAGATTTGATACTTTATTGGACTCTATATGTAATTAAAAATAATTAGTGTTTTTCCCATTATGATAGCATAATCCCATATCACATATGTGTAAACGAAATCATCAAGGTTAACCAAAATTAGGGATGATGTTGATGTACAGTAATCATCAAAAAGGAAAGCTGGCGTAATATAGTAAAATATGAATGCTAGGTTTGGTGTCCAAAACTATGAAGTATTATGAATTTATTACATTTTCATTAGACTGCTCCTTTTTATTGATCGCAGTGTAATCTTATGTGATCAAGATCGGATGTTATCTATTGCATATCCACCAAGAATAGATCAAAATCTTATTAGATTCTGAATAAGTGAATATTATTATAGACTAAATTGTAGCCAACATTTTAAATTTTATACTAACACGTAGAAAAATGTTATGCGGTTCAATTTTAATATTTTCAGTTATCTGGTTCCTCATTATAACTCTAGAATTGTTGCTGATCTAACAACCTACAATTTACCTCAAAAAACATCCAAATGTCAATAGTGAGAGTTTGAAACAGAAAAATTAATTAATACTACTAAAAATTCTAACTAGTAAATTTTATTTATTGTTTTAATAACAGAATAAGAACCTATGTTAAATCTGACAGACTTTTCTTTGCAAGTAGTAAATTTGTCATAATTTTTCAGAATTATATATGCATGGTCAGATGGAATATTCTAATTGAATTGCTAGCACGTAACACTTTTTGTGATTCATCATATAAATTGAAGAAAAGTCCCCTGTCCCACCATTAAAGCAAATGGTGTTTCGATACATTACATAATATTTTATCTATTAAGTTTAGTGAAACAATTGCGCACGAAGAAACAAAGAGAAAAATACATGTAACTACTACTCCGTTTCATTTAATTTGATTCATTATTCTTTATCGTATTATCGTTCTTGCTACAAGACTAAACATTTTTTTCTCTAAGAAATAGATGATGAATGATCATAGACAAGTCCAAAAACTCATTACTAACCTAAATAAACAAATAGGTACGGCTCTTGATAACATAGTTACAAACATAACTAATACAACTAGACCAATTAAACAGATAGGTACAGCACTTGGTATCATAGTTTTAACTTACGACACACAATTAATACAGCTTAACAAATTAAACTCGTCCACTTATATCAATCTATCGATTCATTACATTGCATGGACGGTGATCCTACATAGCTTAACTACATATCCCATGAGTTGAGAAAACACGGTGAATTTAAACTTTTAAAGTAAACTGACGTAAGAAAAAGCACGAAACCTGTCATTGTCACACGTTTTCGTTGTTCTTATTTAAATTTAAAATTAAGTTGAAGTCAAAAGAGAACGTACCACTATAAAAACTGTTCCAAGCTCTTCATTTAATCATTTCAAAAATCATAACAGAAAGAAACAAATACACAACAACAAAAAAGATGGTGCTCTTCGCTTTAACATCTTCGTCTTCAAAGCTAAAACAACATTCACACCGGAGCTTCTCCGAGTCTCTAATGGAAGATAGCATCGAAGACGCTGAAGCTATCATTCACCAATGGATTTCCCCAGACTCTTCTTCCTTCTGCTGCACCTTCTCGCTCTTCTCCAACAAAGACAGAGAAGAAGCTACACGATTCGTGGGAGCTGTTAACACCTTACACTCTTCAATGTCTAAACTCGTCTCAGTGAATCCAGCATCGACGAAGCTTATCCGAGCAGAGAATCTGCTAAAAATCTCCATGGATCATCTATCCAAAGAGTTCTACAGAATCCTAAAATCAAACCGACGTTATCTCGATCCAGAATCCGTCTCCGTTCGTTCAAGAAACGTCTCCCAAGAAGATGATGAAGAAGCCGTGGCGGATTTGAAGATGATCGCCGATTGCATGACGTCATCAGGTTACGGCAAAGAGTGCTTCAGAATCTACAAAAAGATCCGTAAGTCGATCATCCTCGAAGCTCTGGAACAACTCGGTTTCGAGAATCTCAGCTTCTCCCAGGTTCAGAAACTCGAGTGGGAGAGTATGGAGAAGAAGATCAGAGTGTGGTTAAGAGCTGCGAGAAAAGCCGTTACGACTCTGTTTTACGGCGAACGGATCCTCTCCGACCACGTCTTCTCTTCCTCAGCCGCGATTAGAGAATCTTCCTTCGCTGAGATCACTCTACAGAGCGCTTTGGCTCTGTTCTCTTTCCCGGGAAACATGGCGAAATCTCGGAAAACACCTGAGAAAATCTTCCTCACTCTCGACGTTTATCAGTGTATCGTCGAGCTTATGCCGCGAATCGATGAAGTTTTCGGTTACGATTCGACGTCTTCCGTCAAATCGCAGATCGCCGGAGCCCTATCGAGCCTCGAGGAAGCGGTGATGTCGATGATCGACGAGTTCGAGTCGTCGATCTCGAAGGAATCTTCGAAATCGGTTATCTCCGGCGGCGGAATCCACCAGCTCACGAGATACGTGATGAACTACCTCGTCTTCCTCGCCGATTACAGCGACGTGCTCGCTAACATCATCCCCGAAACGTCGTCGTCTGCTTCACCGGAAGAAGATGAATCCACGTCATCATCGCCTCTTGCGAAACGAATCTCGTGGCTGATTCTGTTCTTACTCTGCAAAATCGACGCGAAGTCTCGTCTCTACAGCGACGTAGCTCTCTCGTATCTCTTCTTGATCAACAATCTCCACTACGTCGTGGTTAAGGTCCGCACGTCGAATCTGAAGGAGGTTCTGAGCGAGGGGTGGCTGGTCAAGCACGAAGGGAAAGTGAAGAAGTACGTCGCGAAATTCGAGGAGATCGTTTGGGGAGAGATGATGACGTCACTTGCGACGGCCGAGGAAGAAGAAGAAGCGGAGGAGTTTGTTAGACGGTTTAGTGACCGGTTCGAGGAAGTGTATAAGAGGCAAACCGGTTGGGTTGTACCGGATTCGAAATTGAGAGATGAGATTAAAGTTTCGGTTGCTATGATGCTTATACCTGCTTACTCGGAGTTTTACAAAAAGTACACGGTCGGGTTACAGAAGAATGTTGGATTTGCCCCTGATGATATCGGGAATTATATCTCGGATCTGTATTTTGTGTCGGGTGGAGCAGGGGGCGGTTCGTCAATTCATTATTCCGACTCGTATGTTTGACGTATTTTCCATATTAGTATAGAGTAATAAATTGAACTTATGCTGTGATTATTTTGGAGTCTTTGGTTTTACGCCTATATACTTATTGGGATTTTCTGTAATTATTATTAAATCAGTGATATACGTTGATAAGATAGTGAGTGAACATTAATAAATTGTCATTGCTTATTACTGATCATCATAAATTTTCATATAAACTTTTCTTTCCTAACTTATCTTTCTACAAAAAACTTCTTAAAATTTTTCTTACATGAAATTTAAATTATTTGATGTTAAAGTAATTTTTGATGCTTTTTAAAAATGTTTTGACCTTTGATTTGTATAGTTTTATTTCTGTTTAAAGTTTTCTAAGATCAACTTATAAATTTTCTCATAATTCTACATTATGTTATCTTAATAATTTTTATTATCTTTAACATTTTTTATGATTATCTTTCACTTGACAATAAAAACGTAATACAAAACTTTTTTGTTTGTGTATTTGTGTATTTGTTTCATAGATTTTAAAAATCTTATGAGTATAGATGATATTTGTAAAGTTAATTTTATAAGTAGAATTAGAGAATTTATGACCCAATAACAAGAGAGTCTAACAGAATTACAAAATCAATAAAATCTAAATTTTTTGAATAACAAATAATTTTCATAAAATTTTAAAGTTCATAGACCAATAATAAAAGATTCTAATAAAATTTTGAAAATTTATAAATCTATAACAATAAAATCTCTAAATTTTATAATTCTTTCAAAATTTAACTACCAATCTTCTATCTATCTATAATAATAAAACAGAGTTCTCCCGTTTCTTCTTATGCCAGAATCTTCTTCGGACTTCGATCCTCAAGATCATTCAAATCTAAAAATGGACTAATCTTAAAATGATCAGTGATTGTATAATATATTCTGATTACAAAAAAAGGAATGTGTTAAAATGTACAAGAAGATAAGAAGATCAAAATCAGCTTCGACGCGTTGGGTAGTTAACTTTCTGATTTTTATTTTGGTACGAGAGGATCTTGCATTATTGTTCGTTCTGAACGTTAACAGCTTTCCGATTAGGGACGATGAAAAATATTTGAGGAATTACAGTCAAATTCATACATATCCAACCAATCATCCTCTATAATTTTTTTTCTTATCTAGAAGGATATCCGTTATATACTAAAGCGCAAGTCACCTGGCGAATCAAATTCTGACAAATGGAAAATATTTTAAAAAAAAACAATTAATTCAAAAAATATGGTTGATCCCAAAAATTCAGCGACTCTTTCAAATTTTTTTTTTTTAAATACTCCATTTTATTATTCTTAGAATTATTATTCATTCATCCATGTTCTAAATTAACAAACTGACCATGTTCTCCAATCAAATTAAATTTTGACTACGTACATACATATGTTTAATAAACAAATATCTATAAAAATTCTTCAATTATTTAATTATCTCAAAAACCGTAAAAGTCTAAATTCCATTTTCTCAATCAAACACAACATGCATATTTACTATGTTTCTTGCTTTCTCAGTTTCTTCTTTTTGCATGATCGAGGAACATGATACTTAAGTATGACCTGTTTCAAATTCTCAAACTTTTAAAAACAAACTTAGAGATTTGTCACGAATTTAGACAACTGTAACTATTTCTGACAATCTGCTATTTACAAACTAACGTATATATATTGTCAAAAAAACAATAAAAACAAATCAGTTATTGACATCATGATCTAAGCCAATAACAAAAAATTTAAATTATAAATAAATTTTCTATAACCAAAAAAAAGCTCCACGATCTATCATTTTCCTAATTGCATGGCACAATTTTCAAACCGTTTTATCGTTTATATTTGCGCTCTTATTCTTAATGGTTCTACTTCTATCTCTTCATCATTTTTCTGGGTTATGAGTGCAGCAACAAAAGTTAATATAGCTTTTACGTTTAATTCAAATTCACTTTTCTCTTCTTCTCAATTAAATATACTATTGTATTCGTTTCCTATGATCCAGCTTGAAGTTGTTTATGGATTAATCACAGAAGACAAAGGAACAATAAGGTTGCACAAATAGAGTTAAGAAATGAGACCATGCGTAGAAATACTAAGGTAATTCTTTTACCACTTTTATTTTAGTTGTTTCATTGTTATTGTTTTTTTTGTTTATTATAGATATATAGTCATGGGGCAAAAGAAAGAAAGCTTATGTTGCGTTTAATTTTTAAAGAATGTGAAGATGACATATCGGTAGTGCTGCTGAGACGTGATTCAGGTAATTGTTATCGTTTTCGCGACATATTATCCATGGTTTATGTTTTATACAAGTACAAATTAACATTCTCCAATACACCCAAAAAAGTGGTGTGACAATATACGTGGAGTAAGTATATTTTTAACCCAAAGTTTATTGTTAATATATACATGTTCAAAATATATGTTGAATTTTTAAAAAATTAAGATTGTTTTCCGTACGTAGCACGGGACGGAACACTAGTTCAAAAGGAAAATTTGTGTCGAGCTTTCATTATAGTCGAAGAACAACGAAAGCACTTAGCATATTATAATAAGATGATTTGCCTTGTAAAAGTTCAAATGGTAAAACTAAAACATGATTAAACAAGGGAAATATAATCTATCAACCAAGAAAACTGCGGTTAAAATAGAGTGTTTCTGGAAAAGTAATTATACAGCTACGTTTTCATAACGTTGATGATTGCATTGAACTACTGGTTTTGATTGGCAAGTCATTTGTAAAAGTATTATATTTTTTATCATCTAATCAACAGTTACATAAAAATATTTATAAAAACATTTACAAAGACGCTAAATTACTAATATTTTCGAAATACTTTTTATTCAATGTTCCCAAATAGAAATTTTAAAAACCATGTGTATTTAGTATATATAAACATGAAAAATAAGTATATAAAATTTATTTATTTTATTTAATAACATCAAATAATTATTTTTATCAAAAAGAAAATTAAACCATCCGTTATTCGTTTCGATTCGATCCAAAAAATCCAAATATCCGTAAGTCTTCGAAGCAAAGCAAATATTAAAATTCAATGTCCGTTAGAAACGAAGCAAATCACAAATACTAAAAATTTTAAAGGCGAATATCCGATCTGCTCTGGTTTTTATACAAATAAATGTATATCTACAATTAAATATGTACAAATTTTTATTTTAACATATATTTGTGTTATTTATAAGAAAATATATAATGTATTAAATTAAGGAAAGAGTATAAAATATTTCTAAAAATTACAAGTTTCTAAAATTATGTTTTTTATCAAAAAATTATTTCATTATAAAAAATATGGAATATATAGTTCCACTAATTTTCACTTTTGGTCTAGTATTATGTATAAATGTTATCTAAAAACAAAAACATGTATATTTTTTTTAGATTTATTTGTATTAAACATGGTGTATGAGATATCTGTAAATATCCGTAAATATTCGCAAATATCTAAAAAAATCTCGAATATCCGAAAAACCAAATATCCGTATTTCTCCGAAGCACAACAAATCGGAAAATCAGATATCCGTAAGATTCGAAGCAAATCGCAAATACCAAAAAATATGGTACTATCCGATCTATGCCCACCCCTAACAATAAATATATACACACATATGCATATTTAGAACTTCAATGAGTAGAACTCCATTGGAGGTGCTCTTATATCCTTGTCATTTTTTTTATTAATTATTTTTCAGTTTTGATGAAAATAGTTTATAAAAAATCTATCCCTTTTTTATTGTACAATAGAGGCAACGATTTTAATACTGATAGTAATTGAGAAGAATGTGTCTGAAGCTATTAAAGATAACACTAATTTATTAGTATTAAATTTAAGTGTGTTCAGTCGGTTTGATTTATCAACTGCTAAATACACATATTTTAGACCTAGATGCATCTTATATAACCTTACAGTACTAAAAGTTGGATATTCTCAAATTCTAGCTATGCCACGTCAATTTAAATAATAAGCCAATCACTAAGTGTCAGTTCATATTCTTTTGTAACTAATCTTCTAAATAGTTTCAGCTTCATCTCCTTTATTCTCATAGCCAACTATCAACTGTTACAACTCTTCCGTTTCACCTCTTCAATGTCTGAACCCCACGACTATGGCTCCTAATATCCTTATTAACTACTTCGACACTAACACTTGCGATTCCCACAGCTTCAAAGCTTATATATCCTGCCTTTTCTCGCATCTCACTTTCACGAACTTCAACATAATCAACTAATCCGACCAGTAAATGGCTAGGATGATATCTGATATCACTCAAATTACCGTAAGGAGTGACTTTACTCTCTCAAATAAGAGGTTCAGTTGTAGTACTTAGGGATCGAATCCACATAGAGCTAGTGTACAAATAAGATGCAATCTTAGTGACTATGCTAGGTTGAAAATAGTTTAAAGTAAAGTGCAGGTTTGCTGAGTAAGGATGAGATTACTCAGTTGAAAGGATTTGGTTTTGAAAACAATAAAGAAAAGTAGTTAGATTCAGGGTAAGTATTCAGGAATTCAGGATTATAAACACTACAAGAAAACATGGCTTTAACAACTACACAATTGGTAGTAAATTGGTCGTAAAAAGGGATTTACGACCAAGTTACTACCAATTGTGTTTGGTCGTTATACGCTGGTCGTAATCACTAATTGGTCGTAACTTGGTCGTAAATGTACGACTAACATAATTGGTCGTAAACTAGTTGTACATTTACGACTCCCAGATATGGTCGTAAATTAGATGTACATTTACGACTACCAAAGCTGGTCGTAAATTAGATGTAAAAAATGTAGTCGTAAATTAGTAGTTAAATACGTAGTCGTAAATTAGATGTAATATAGTCATAAATTTACGACTAATTTACATCCAATGCAGAAGTAAATCAGTCGTAAATTAACGACTATTTTGCATCTAATTGAGATGTACATTAGTCGTTAATTTATGACAATTTACTGAATTTATTTACGAAATTTTTTATTTTAAAAAAATAAAATAAAAAATTAATAATTTAAAATTTTATATATTTTTATGAAATTGATAAAATTCCATAATAACATAATATATGACATTCATAAAATTAAAATATTCAAATACAAAATATTTAAAACCGAAAAAAACTAAGAATTTAGGTTTATTTCATCTAAAAGTTCAGAACTCCTCTGTTCCGCACGCCGATGCAAATCCGCTTGCTCTTCGGGAGTAGGGTCGGAGACGGCAAAATTCGAACGTAAGGTCTGCCACGCTGACGTAACCGACGGGTTGACGTTGGGGGTTGAGGCTATCATCATATCGAAAACGCTTGATATAGCCTTCCATTTGTCGTTGTTCTCGGCTATGGCTCGGTTCGCATTTTCCAAATCCCTCCGGAGCGAGGACTCTTCTTCCCTTCTAGCAGCGTATTCAACTCTCGCCCTGGGGACATCGTTCACACTCCCGATTCCTGTTATACGTCCCCTTTTCTTCGGAGCAACCTTCAATTTATAAATAGATATTAATTAGTACATATGTAAAAATATATGTAAACATAAATTAAAAAGATCGAATATTTTACCTGCTCAAAAATTCTGTCTTGTTCGATGGCAGAAAGCTGAACCGGTGCACCGTCCGGATTTTCTTGCGTCAGCTGAGTCTGGACCTCTTGAATCCGAGCCTCTACATCGTTGCAGAGCTTCTCTGCTCGAGGATGAGAGAAAGTGCCATCGGCATGCTGGTGGGTCAACTTGTAAAGCCGGGCCAGAGTCGGTGGTGCTCCTTCTTCGGCAGCCTATATTAAAAAATAAATTTCAAATGAATAAAACTATAGCATTTAATAAAATTTAATTATTATATATGTAATAAAAATTAAGAAATGTCTAAAACTTACAATTTGCAGTGCCCTTTTGGCGTGTGGAGTCTGTCCCGAAGTATGAGGTATTGGCAGGTTACCATCAGCATCTCGGGTCATCCGGGCCGCAGAGCAAGTGAGAGACCTTTGGACTGAGTCAGGCAAAATCCAATAGGCCTTCAAACCAGTCCAAACCTCATCGCTGAGGTAGGTCTCTTTTGCGTCATCCCCCAAATACTTCCACTTCTCCTTCCAGTCGCCAACAATGTTCTTAAGGCGAGCCATCACCTTTTTGTTGAACGCTGCCTTCACCGTCTCATTGACCCCAATAGACCAATTCCATTTTTGCTACAAAAAAATAATGAAAAAATATTAATTACTTAACCAAATTATTTTTATTTAAATTAAAAAAAAAATTTATAACTAACCGCGAAGCACTTGAACCAAGTTATGCGAACGTGGTCCGGTGTAAGAGTCCAGTTTGGATGCGCTTCCCGGAAGTTTGATCTGATGACATTCCCAACGCTCTGGCCCACCGCATTGTTCGCTTTAAACCTACAAAATTTGAAAGAATATATATATAGAATTAATTGTTATATATAAATTTAAAATTATATTTAATTAATTTAAAATTAATTACCAGGTTGTGTTGGGTCGTAGATCTGGATCAAGGATGGGTAAACCTTCTCGTCCCGGCATCTGGAGAATATCTTCCACGGAATATCTTGCATACGGTGCATTCGGTGGCACCAACAAATCTGGATGAAGACCTGGAGCTGCAGGAGCCTGGTGTGGAGGCTGGTATGCAGCAGGCTGTGGGACCTGGTGTGGAGGCTGGTATGGAGGAGGCTGTGAAGCAGACTGTGAAGCAGACTGTGAAGCAGGCTGTGGAGCAGGCTGTGAAGCAGGCTGTGGATGATACTGATCATGAGGCTGCTGATGCGGCGGCTGCTGATCATGCGTCTGCGGATCATGTGGCTGCTGATCATGCCGAGGCTCCTCATAAGTAAAGTATGCCGCATCATCATACTGCGGAATGTATGGAGCTACATGATCGATAGCTTGCGGAACGCTAGGAATTTGGCTATCGGGGACATTGTCTGGGGTGCGGGAGGTAGAAGGTGCAGATGGATCCGTCTGACCGAGAAATGTACTCCCGTAAGAGGTCCCTCTGCCACGGTTTCTAAGTCTGCTTCTACCGCCAGCCATAACTACAATAGCGTCAATCTGAAAAAAAAAATTAAAAAAACAAAAATGGTTATAAAAAATTCAAATAATTATTATTTTTATAAAAAATTCAAATAATTATTATTATTATAAAAATGTAATCTGACCTAAACTAATTCCAACCTAATCTAATCACCTAAACTAATTCCAAACCTAATCTAATCACCTAACTAACCACCTAGAACTAAAACAAAAAAAAATTACCTTGAGAGAGAAGGCAAATGGTTGTAATGGAGAGGGGAGAGAGATGGGAGTGAGCAACCAAATGGCTACGATTTGCTTGCTTTATATAGAATTTTGCTTTGGTCTCTCATTGGTCGTAAATGTACGACCAATTAGGGACTATTGGTCGTACATTGGTCGTACATTTACGACCAATGAGAGACTAATGTGGCATTGGTCGTAAAAGGGTAGTTAATTAACGACCAATGTGAGACTAAGGAAGCATTGGTCGTAAATTGGTTGTTAATTTACGACCAATGAAGGACTAAACATTAACTTGGTCGTAAATGGGTTGTTAATTTACGACCAATGAAGGACTATTCGTCCTACATTGGTCGTAAATTAACAACCCATTTACGACCAAATTTATATTTACAACCAATTTGTGACTAAAAGTGTATTTCGAAAAATGAGAAGAGGTTTATCAAAAGTCATGATAAACCTCTATGAACAACGGTCCACTTAATAAACAACGGTCCACTTAATGAACAACGGTCCACTTAATGAACAACGGTCCACTTAATGAACAACGGTCCACTTTAAATTTTACGAAAAAAAAGAGAAGAAAGATACTGGAATCACAAGTGGAAATAGAAAAGACGAAATCTACGAAGTCTTTTTCCACTTCTGATTCCAGATCTTTCTTTTCTTTATTTTAATAAGATTTCTAAATATTTTTCTATAATTTGAGAAAATAATTAGTGGGTATATATAGGAAATTAAGAGAGAAATTAGTCGTATATTGGTGGTAAATGTACCACCAATTTACGACCAATGACATGCTTGGTCGTACATTGGTCGTACATTTACCACCAATTTACGACCAGCCATGATTGGTCGTACATTGGTCGTAAATGTACCACCAATTTACGACCAAGCATGTCATTGGTCGTAAATTGGTGGTACATTTACAACCAATGAGCTTCCTTTTCCCCTATACCCTAAACCCTAAACCCCAAATCCTAAACCCTTAACCCCAAACCCCAAACCCCAAACCTCTTAAGTTTTATACACTTTCGTACATTTAAACCCCAAACCCAAAATCCCAAACCCCAAACCCCATACCCCAAACCCCAAACCCCAAACCCCAAATCCAAATCCAAACATCTTTTAAACACTTTCATACTCCAAAATACAATTTAAAAAAAAAGACTAAATTCATATATAATTGAGCAAACATGATGATAAGTTATATATATTATTTGAAATGCAATACAAAGAAACTTAATTGATAATAGTAAAACACAATGAAACTTTATCACTCGTCATCATCAGAAACATCATCCACTTCATCATTTTCTTCAAATTCATCTTCGTTGGCTTCGTCCGTTGCATCATCTGGAAGTTCTTCATATCCCGGATTATGTGGATCAATAAGTAAGATAGCATCTGTAGGTTGTTCGGGTACTTCTACTTCATTCACGGCATCTTCTTGTAAAGGCGGTTGTTCATCACTACTCAATACTCGGCCCCGAGGTGTAACTTTTATTGCGGCTAACCAAGATATTCCTGATTGTCTGATCCTCGGGTATGGAACAAAACAAACTTGGTCCGCTTGAGAAGCCAAAATGTATGGTTCAAATTTGTTGTACCTCCGTGTAGCATTTATATCAACAACACCAAACTTGCTATACCGAACACCTCTATTGACGGTTGGGTCAAACCAGTCACATTTGAAGAGAACGCATTTCAGCTTTACTACGCCGGGAAACTCCACTTCGATGATCTCTTGTAAGATTCCATAGAAATCTGTTTCACCTTTTACACATACTCCATAATTCATTGTTGCTCGCCGACTTCCATATTCGTAAGTGTGAAATGTGTATCCTCGTGTGAAATACATAGATGCTGTCGTGACCTTACCGACCGGACCTTGTATCAATTCGTGAAACCACTGAGGATAAAATTGATCATCATACTCAACCTGGAACATCAACATATATATATAAATATATAACTTCACTGAATATATTTGTTAATTATCTAAATTGTGATATGTATACCTGCGTTTTTAACCATTTCACAAAGTGTTGGTCTTTCCTTTTGTTGAGATCATTGGTTGATATTCCTGGAATAGCTTCTTCGACTTGGGCAACAAAATCGCTGTTTTAAAACAAAATGATCATTAAAGTACGTATATATGTGTGTGGTAAAATTTAATAGCAAAATAATTAATTTAATTACCTTTCAAATAATTCAATCTCCTCGCAGTTAAGGAGTATATATGTGTGGGCGCTATGAGCGTCTTCTGAACTCGACCACCAAACTTCTTTCAGTTTTCCACCTAGACGTCCAATCTGACAGAATATGTCTGGAACATCTTCACCAAAATATGTCGGCATAACACCACCATCATCATATCTGCTCGTAGTCCTTTTCCGTGTCCAGACTTGTGACCCAAAGTAGTAGGACGTAAAGTGAGATGTTTCCTCATTCAAACTCCCAGCAACTATTGAACCTTCCACCCTTGCCAGATTTTTTGCTTTCCCTTTCAAATATTTCATAGCTCGCTCGTAAGGATACATCCATCCATTATGAACAGGTCCACGAAGCAGTGCCTCATACGGAAGGTGGATAACCAGATGTTCCATGACGTCAAAAAAGGAAGGAGGAAAAATTTTCTCCAAATTGCACATCAAGATCCGGATATTCTCATGAAGTTGTCTGATGACATCTACATTTAAGGTGCGTGCACTAAGATCTCTGAAAAAAGCTCCGATGCCTACAAATAATTTACACTTATAAGTTTTTTTCCAACAAGATAGAATTGATAATTAATTAACTTTAATTATTTGTTACCTGCAAGTGCTTCGTGAACATTTTTTGGAAGCAACTCCGCAAATGCAAATGGTAGAAGTCGTTGCATAAAAACATGACAGTCATGACTCTTCATCCCTGAAAACTTTTGTCCCTGATGATCAACACATCTTGATAGATTTGAAACATATCCATCAGAAAACTTCACGTCTGATGCCACCCACTTGAACAACGCCGCTTTTGCTTCTGCTGACAATCTAAAAATGGGAACTGGAATTCTCCCATCGTTTCTAATATGCAGCTCAATCCGAGAACATAATCCCGGCAAATCCAACCTTGAGTTCTTGTTATCTTTTGTCTTGCCGGGGACGTTCAACAATGTATTGATGATGTTGTCAAAGAAGTTCTTCTCTATATGCATCACGTCAAGATTGTGGCGCAGAAGTAAATCTTTCCAATATGGAAGTTCCCAAAATATACTCTTCTTGTGCCAATTATGCTGAGTCCCGTAACCATCATGCATATTTGGAGGAGTATGCCAATTACCACCTTTGCTGACTGTGCTTAGTCCACCATAGTAATCAATATCCTTCTCGATTTCCTCTCCAGATAAATATGGTGGAGCGGTGTCCCGTACAACCCTTTTTGACCGAAACAATTTCTTGTTCCTTCGGTACGGATGGTTAATGGGAAGAAATCTCCGATGACAATCAAACCAGGACGTCTTCCTACCATTCTTCAACTGAAATGCGTCTGTGCTTCCCATACAATATGGACAAGATAGCCTTCCATGCGTCGTCCAACCCGACAACATCCCATATGCAGGAAAGTCACTAATAGTCCACAATAGAACTGCTCGCATTGTAAAGTTTATTTTCGTTGAACAATCATATGTCTGCACGCCTGTTGACCACAATTCCTTCAATTCTTTTATCAAAGGTTGTAGAAAAACATCAAGGGACCTCTTAGGATGTTTTGGTCCAGGTATCAATATACTCATGAAAAGCATTTCTTTTTCCATACACATCTCTGATGGAAGGTTGTATGGCGTCAAGAAGACTGGCCAAAGCGAGTATTGTCTTCCAGACATTCCAAATGGACTAAAGCCATCTGTGCAGAGCCCAAGATAAACGTTGCGGGGGTTGCTTGCAAAATCAGGGTACACCGAATTCAAGTGTTTCCACGCTTTTGCATCAGAGGGATGATTGATCTCTCCTTCCTTCTGATCATGTTCTGCATGCCATCTCATCGATGCTGCCGTCTTCGCAGATTGATATAATCTCTTCAATCTATCCTTAATAGGTAAGTACCACATCCGCTGGTACGGCACCCTATTCCGCCCACGTCCTTGCGGTTTATATCGTGGCTTCTTGCAAAATTTACACTCTAACAATTCTACGTCTTTTCCCCAGTATATCATACAGTTGTCTATACACACATCAATCATCTCTGAAGGTAAGCCAAGACTATGAACAAGTTTCTGAATCTCATAATAAGATTCAGCACACAAATTCACTTCAGGCAAATACTCTTTAAACAACTCAGCCCATGCGTCCATACAAACTTCAGGTAAGTTATGATCAGTTTTGATATTCATCATC
Organism: Brassica juncea; assembly: GCA_018703725.1. Classification (NCBI taxonomy): domain Eukaryota; kingdom Viridiplantae; phylum Streptophyta; class Magnoliopsida; order Brassicales; family Brassicaceae; genus Brassica; species Brassica juncea. Next base: position 60,140,312 of record CM031940.1, read on the forward strand.
CTAGCTGCCAATGATAATTTAGAAAGACCTTCTCTACAACCTTCATAAATTGGCTCATTAGCTGCTGCTAGCATTTCATAAAATCTTTTTGCATCCAAGTTAGGCCCCTCTACATTTTCGACCTCCTCTATTACTGATGTTGTTTCACGAAATGCATCGGTAACCATATCATGCATTCTATCATGATCTACCATATGATCTTGAATGACACTTTCAGAAGGCAAATATGGTTCATCTCTGTTACGAACATTTTCAACCTGATTACTACTACTAGCTTTGTTCCTATTATCACCCTCTCCGTGGTTAAACCAAATATAGTAATGTGGAGTAAATCCTCTACTTACTATATGTTTCCAAACGGTTTCACTAGCAGCAAACTTCGTATTGTTGCATTTACGACAGGGACAGAACATTTTACCCGTTTCCTTTGTGAGAGGCGTCTGTCCGGCCTGGTACATGAATATCTCTGCTCCGTTGAGAAATTCGTCAGTTACTCTTCCCCTTGAATCTTTATGCGCATACATCCAACTCCGAACCTCATAAATATTTCCAGACATTTTTTTAACTCTTTTTGCTTTTTTTTTCTTTTTTCGTTTTTTTTTTGGTGCATCTTAACAATGAGGGAGAACATCATATTTATAGAGAAATTTCGATTTTGGTAGGTAGCAATGTTACAACGAATTTACGTTTAATCATATCTTAACTACCAAAGTGCAATTACATTGCTCGTACATTAGTCTTTAATTAGATGTATAAAATATTGGATGTAAATAAGTCGTAAATTTGCAACCAATTTACGACTACATGAAGCATTAGTCGTAAATTAGATGTAAATTTACGACTCTGATATTTAGTCGTATTTGAGTCGTAAATTTACATCTAATTTACGACTAAAGAATATACAAGTCGTAAATTAGATGTAAATTTACGACTCATTTACGACTAGCCTTCTTAGTTGCAAATTTACGACCAACTTACGACTAATTGTTTTCTAGTCGTAAGTTGGTCGTAAATTAGACCCAAAATTACGACCAACTTTTCCTGGTCGTAATTGTTGGTCGCTAAAGCAACGTTTTCTTGTAGTGAAATACTATAAAGACTAACAAGTTGCTTGCATGATATGTCAGAGCTCAACACTTATTAAATGAATCCATCATGCTCTCGCATTATTTAGACCATCTATTACTTAGATGCTAAATGGTGTTGCGGTCGGCTACTTCTGCCGCTGGTATCGCTCGATAGTTCGATAGGAATATCGACCGATACACCTCTAGCTACGTCGATCGATTACTCTATAGGAGTATCGATCGATACGGATCTAAACAAGCTTTATGCGCGAGTTGATACAATGCTCACCATGATCTTAGATCAGCTTTCGCATATCTCAAGAGGGTCATAGCATGTTTAGGATGTTATCAGGTATTGCATGTAATAAATCAATGCAATCCAAGTTCATGTTCTAGGTAGCTAAGCTAGAAAAGCATTAATGAACAATCCTAACAATAAATATCACAACTATAGCAATTATAGGCTGGGGCTAATCTCTCATATCCTATTTAAACCCTAAATCTAACAAGTGAATCTACTCAGACATGGCTAAGTAGTTCATAGCAACAAGGTAAGAGTTCATAGATATATTAGAGGAATGAACACTTAAGTTCCAATCACAAATCTCTTTGGATATTTCCTCTAGATCTAGAATCCTATAACCTTTGTAAATAAAGAACTGAAAGAAAATGAGTAGAAGTAGAAGAAACTCTTAAACTTCTATTAATGTAAAAGATTGTATATGAAAGAGACTTGAATGAAAAGAAAGCTTGTTGTTAATGCCAAAACACTTAGGTATATAAATATATGAGTTCATTAGGTTAAAAAACTCGTCAGGGGCATTCTTGTAAAATGTGATATCTTGGGCTTCAAGTTCGGCCAGGTCCAACTTGTCTTTCAGCCGTCTCAGTATCGCTCGATAGTACAAGGTGTACATCGATCGATTATGGTCTCGATGTATCGTCCTTCGGCTAATGTGTGCCGATCGATTGCACAAAGTATGCATCGATCGATGTGTAACTCTGACGTCGACTTCTGGTCTTGATCTCAGGTGAACTCTTCTTTAAGCTCCAAAAAGGCACCTAAAACATCACTTTTCTATAAAATGCTTCTAAACCTGAAAACATACCTAATAGACTCCAAAACATAGATAATAGTAGTAAAAACACTTATATACCAGGGGTAAAAGCGGGTAAAATTCATGGTATATCAACTCCCCCAGACTTAACCTTTTGCTTGTCCTCAAGCAAACACACATGCAATCTTTATGAAAGAGGTTTTGAAAAGCAGGGACTAAATCAAATTCAAACTTAGAATCATAACCTCTACTTTATTGCAAACCACATCTAAGAGTCTGTCAATCACAGAAGCACATTATGAAATATCCTAGTTAAGCTACCTTGATCATCTAGCCAACAACTTAGCAATCATGTCTGACTAACCCCTCTACTGATTTCATTTCTTGTACATAAAAATAAAGGTGCAGGCTTTACCTTGGGAGTATCGATCACAGGATGCAAGGTTGCTCAAACATGTATCTGGACCTGCAGGTAAAAATTAGTTCCTATCCTCTCTCTCTACTATTTCTCTCCTAGTCAAGTCTGCTTTTATTTGCAAGACATTGACCAAGATTGGACAGGCTTCCATGAATCAAGCCTTAATGGTTGCAGCCACCAAGTCCTGTTTACTTCTTTTTGACCTATATCCTAGGATTCACTGCGAAGCAAGTCTTGAAGGGGGTAACCACCAAGCCCTGTTCGAACCCTTTACCTATAGACATCTTATGAATCAAGTCTTGAGGGGGGTAATCGCCAAGCCCTGTTCGAATTCCTTCCTAGTTAATATCTAATTATTCCTAGAACATAAATTCAAGTTAATTTTCGATTTTTTTTGAAGTAAAATTAAATCTAATTTCGAAAATGAGAGAGAGAGGGTGATAAAATTATCTACACAAGGTTTTTACCTTCCAGACTTGTTTGAAGCATCCGATCCCATGTATACCAAGCCCCAAGACAAGCAAAAAATTGTCAGGTTAGGTTGGAAATCAGCTTTGGTTCCTCCAGACAATCAATGAAAGTGTTGTCATAGCTGATAGGTGATCAACTTTAGCATCTATAGTACATTCTGCATCAACAAATCTAAGAATAGTGCCTAAAAGATTGGTTAGATAAAAATTGAAAATTAAAATTATCATTATCCCTTTCTTGACTCAATAAAAACCATTTTGAAAACATTTTTTTTATGAAATCAAAAGGTAAACAGCATCAGTAACATCCCCCCAGACTTAAATCATACACTGTCCCCAGTGTATAACCAGTCCAGTGAAGACATAGGTAATAATAAAGTACACTGATATCAAAAATTTTAGAACGATATACCTGACCGCGTTACGTATCGATCGATGTTGAGTCGTCTTCGTCGATCGCTTTTGTTTGGTTTATGTCGATCGATATCGATAGTATCATGTCGGTCGATTTCAGTGGCAATCGTCTAATTGTAACTGCAAAGAAAAACAAATACGAAAAATAAAATCCTAAAGATAAAAATAAAAGAAAAACTACCTAACAGTGGGTTGCCTCCCACTCAGCGCTTTGATTATAGTCATCTAGCTTGACTTTGGATGAGATGAGCTACTGAGATGAAGTCCAGGTACTTGTTGAGAAACAAGTATCCTCTGTATCTTTCTTCTCACCGAACCATGCGTCAAATAAGCTTCTTGTGGCTTCATACTCTCTGGTTCGTTTCTTCTTTAACTCAATCAACTCATCAGTGATCCTTTGAATTCTTTCTTCATGACTTTCAATGCTGACCGCGTGCCATCCTATCTTCCTGTAGGCATGCTCTGAAAGGTCACTAAGCTCTGCTTGAATTGAATCAATGCGTTGGATCATCTTGTCTTGGATGGAGCTGGTATCGATCGATTCCTTGGTTGAAATATTGGTCGATGGCTGTTGAAGTCCATCGATCGATGCGCTGGTTGCTCGGTCGATCGATTCTAAGGGCGCAGGTCTGCTTGCAAGCTGTTTCTGAATAGCTTTAATTTCTTTCTGCATCCCTTCTATGCTAGATTCCATGCTTCCAACCTCGTTAACAAGCGGGAAATACGTTTGGTCTAGACGTCTATCTTGTGAATCATCCACGCTTGTTATTGCTGTGTATACATCATCAGCTAATTTATCCAAATCTGCTCTGGTACAGATCTCTGAAGTCTGTATATCGATCGATGCAACAACTTGCTTATCGGTCGATTTTCGCTTCTGCAGATTCTCGCGAAGCTTCTCTGCAAAGAGCTTCATCTGGCCGTTGATTTCAGTCAATCGCCTATCGATCGATGTGAGGTTGAGCTCGTCGATCGATGCAATCGATGCAGCCTGATAATCAAGTTGACGTTGGAACTTCTCAGCCTCCTGCTGCGTAGTATCTATGCGTAGTACGAGTTCCTCCACTTCTTTGTCTACTAAGAAGTGTATATCAGCAATTTTCCTCTCAACTGCTTTCAGACGGGTCAATCCTCCAAAAGGATTGCAAGGTGCAGTGGGGTTCATATCTGCATGTGCTTCATTGATAAGGCGGATAGATCTCCTCATCTCTTCTGTGCAGATTCTAAGATCTGCTAGGTTGTGCAAGATCCCTTCACAGGTTGTGGTTTGTTTGATGCTGAGACGAGCTTCTGCTTTCTTCAATTCTTTCCAGATATCTCCAAGAGATTCATCAACCTCACGTTTTGAGTAAGTGGTCGATGGTGTGGGCTCCGTATCGATCGATGTGGATGTTACTCCGTCGATCGATATTGATCTTTTCTGGCTATGGTTTTGTGCGTTGCGAAGATCTTCAAGTTCCAGCTCAAGACGTTGAACCTTCTTGAGTAATCCTTGGTCTGCACTGAACATCCAGTTCATCTCACTGCGAAGCTTGTCTGTGGCCTCTTCCAAACTCTTTTCCATGGAGAGCTTTTCCCATTTGCGTTCTCCAAGTAAACCGGTGAACATCTCGTTGATCTCGTCCGTGGTGTAGGTTTCTTGCACCAATTCTCTTCTTGTAAATGAACTAGCATGCTCTGGTAGACAGATGTAGGAGCGCTCGTCCATTGAAGTTCTTTGGAGCAGTTTCTTGATGTCGTCTTTAGAAATTCTGATGACGTCACCATCTATTCCTCTAGCAAAACCATTTTCGTCTCTGTAGACCCCATACTCATCTCTCTGCTCCCAAAACAATTTTTGAACTCCATTTCGAAAGGCTCTCTTTCTGAATTCGGGACACTTATCGATCGATGCGACACAATCTGTATCGATCGATTTCTATTGAAGATATGGGTCTTCCCTGTTGAGATGGTTATCCTCAGCTTCCTTTGGCTCGGTTGTTGTGTCTGCCTCCTGGTGCTGATAATGGTGGTCTGGTCCGTAGCGTTGTTGCTGGAATAGGTTGTGGGATCCATTGGCTAACTGTAGGACGTCTGCAATGTCTTCTTTGGATATGTGGAGTGTTCGTCCATCCATTGAGCGTGCAAAACCTTGTGAATCCCTGAAAATACCAAACTCATCCGGGATTAGATTTCCGAAATTAAGTATATTTGAATGTGTTACCTGGGATGGTTGGTTGTATGAATCGGTCGATGGCACAGGTTCTGAATCGGTCGATGGTTGTTCAGGCCCTATCGGTCGATTGTACTTGTGCCGTGTTGAACGATGAGACTTCTTCGGGTTGGGTGATGTATGTTGGTGTGGCGGTCTCGACTGCGAAGCTCTCGTACTGGTAGTCGCTTGCCCAGCTCCCGATTGAGTAGTCTCCCTCTCGCGTGTTGTTGACTGTGTTGTCGATTGATGCGAGGCTAGTAGTATCAATCGATGGGGAGAAGGCCCTGTCGATCGATGTCGTGATTTGGAAGGTTTGGTGGAGAAGTCGATCTTCATCTTCTCGAAGGGTTTGACATTCTATAGCTCTCTCCTCCTCGTAATCATCAGTATACTCCTCAATATGAGTGGTATTTGCAGCATATGGTGGGATGTAGTAGTCGTTCTCCCACGTGTTTACTTCGAAATCACCTTCTGGAAACTCCTCCTCGATCTGATTGAATAGTGAATCGATCGATGACCATGTGTGGCTGTCGATCGATGTCTGTTGATTAGAGATGATCGATGAGACTATCCTACTATCGATCGATTATGCGGTCTCTGTCTCGTATTCGCCTTGTGAGTCGTATTCATCTCCACAATAGCAAACAGCTACAAGGTCTGAGTCGTCTTGGATCTTTTTAGGGACCTTGATGACTCGTACTGGATCATGGTAGACCGTAGGGCTAATCAGGGTTAGGCACAGTTTGTTTGTCTGAAGGTTGCAGACTGCTCCAACTGTGGCTAGGAAGGCTCTTCCAAGTAGCAAAGAAGTAGGTAGGGTTATCTTGACGTCCAAGACATGGAAGTCCACTAGAATTAGGGCTTCTCCTATGGTGACTTCAAGGTTTCTCACAATTCCTCCAGAGTTCTGCTGAGAACAATCCACAAAGATGAACGATTCTTCAGTAGGCTCTATCTTCAGACCTAGATGGTCTGCTATCACCTTGGGTAAGATGCTAACTCCAGATCCTGTATCACATAGGGCACGTGGGAAGTTGATCCCATGGACTGAGAAAGGAACAACGAACTTCCCTGGATCACCCTTCTTCTCTAGTTTGATCCTCTTCTTCATTTTTTCTCTGACTTGGTTGAACATCCTCTTGATGTCTTCTTCTGTCTCTTTGGTTTCTCTGAAAAACATCCACAATCTGTATGAAAACTAGGCTTCTTCAAAGGGTTTCTCTGTAGGTATCCTTAGAACTCTCTTTCTGAAACTTGCCAACTCTTTCTCATTAACTCCTCTTTTAAGGTGTTTAGGAACCTTCTCTTTCCTTTTTCTGAGAACTCTGCCATCTTTTTCCTTTTCTATCTCCATTGGATCAATAATATCCGTGGGCTTCTTCATTATGGCGGTTGGTGGGTTTCTGGAAGGCTTAGATTGCTCCCGGAGTGCATTAAGTCGTGCAACATCTATTTTGGGAAGTTGCACTCGGCGTGTGATAACTGAATATCGATCGACAGCTTCTGGAGTGTGTCGATCGATTTCTTTATCAATCGGTCGATCGATGGGTCGTCTGTCCTGTCGGTCGACGTGGTAAGGACTGGGCGGATGTGGGTGTTCTGCTGCGAATTCCTCGTGAGTAAGTATCTTCACGGCATTGCACTCGTTGGTGGATTCTTCAAGATCCATCGGTCGATGCTCGTCTTGTTCCATCGATCGATTGTTGTTGGCGTACGTCGATCGATGTGGTGATCCTGACATCGATCGATTCCATTGGTAGCCGCCAATTCTTCCGATCTGGAAGTCTTCCTCTTGCAGCTTCTCTTGCTTAACCACTCTCCAAAAATCATCCTCTATGATAGCACTGACGTTGTGGCCTGTTGTTTCTTCTCCAGTCCCTTTTCCTAAAGCTTCCTGCTTCTTAACAGCTTCTCCTGTCTGAATCACTTGAGTCTCTAGTTTCTTCACATGGGTACTCAAAGCATCAAGCTTTGTATTCAAAGTGGTGTAGACAGCGTCGATCTTTCCATTGAAGTTCACCTCTAACTGCTGTTGGCTTTCAAGAACTTTGCTGAGCATGTCTTCTAGCTTTCCTTATGGGGTTGGTGCGGGTGGCTTCATGTAAGATGAGTTTCCATAACTCCTGTTGTTGTTGGGGTTGCTGCTGTTGAAGTTTCCTCTCTGTCCTGTGAAGTTTCTGTTTCCTTGGTTTCCAGACCTCTGAAATCCGGTTCCACTGATCCAGTTGACTTCTGCTTCTGTGTAGTCATCTTCTTCATCAGCTTCTGCATCCTCCACTGAGCAGATTTGCTTTTTAGCAGTTTCTGAACATTGTCAAGTGTAGCTTGTACCTCATTTATCTGTTCCTTTCCAAGGAACGCTGCAGATCTTGCTCTTACAATGTTCTTTGTGCTGTTGCTGGATGCTAGGTTGTCTATCAGCTTCACAGCATCTTCAGAATTCCTCGTGGTGAAGTTGCCTTCACTCGCAGTGTCTAGAGCCATCTGATATTTCAATGCGATGCCTCTGAAGAAAGTGCAGAGCAGCTGCACTTTATTGAATCCATGGTGTGGGCAGTCTCGCTGGTAAGACTTGAATCTGATCCAGGTATCCTTGAATGACTCTCCAGGCTCCTGATTGAATGTGGCAATTTTTCTCCTTAAGTCTTCAGCGCGCGCATCATCAAAGAAGTTACGCAAAAATGCGTTTTTGATGTCGCTCCAGGATGTAAGAGATCCTGGTGGTAGCTGCTTAAGCCACTGCAAAGCTTCTCCAGATAAAGAGTGTTTGAAGTGCTTACAGAGAAGGTAGTCCACAGGGACTCCATTGGCTTTGATAGCAGATATGAGATCCTCGAACCTCTCCAGATGGTCCATTGGATGCTCACTGGACAGCCCATAGTAAGGTATCTGTCCTACAAGGATGTAGTACTGCGGCTTGAGCTCGAAATCGCCTCTCTGAATAGCAGGGGGTTGAATGGCTGATCTGTTGGTGTAGAACTGATCTGGACGGTTGTAGTCAGCTAGTGTTCGAGCAGCCTCTTCTACAGGTTGAACGGCTCCTGTAGGTGTAGTTTCTGGCTCAGGGATTACTTCATTATGAGCGTTGAGTTTCTGACCTGCTTCATTACGAAGGTGACCTTCTTGGTCACGCAAGTCTCCATTCTCATCTCGTGTGAGAATAATAGGCGCAACCATGACTCGCGGAGTAGTATCGATCGATATAAGGTTAGGGGTATCGATCGATATAGGATGAAAGATGTCGGTCGACGGTGAAGTAGCGTCGGTCGACGTGAAGGTGCGAGTGTCGGTCGACAAAGACGGTGTCTCGGTCGGCAGGGGTGCGTCGGTATCGGTCGACAGACAGTTGATGGCGTCGATCGATGCGGAACGGATTTCCTTGCGGATTGAACGTTCCAAGCTAGCAGGGTCTTCTGAGAACAAAAGTTGGGATTCCTTGTTGCTTCTGGTGCTGCTGGGCATGTACCTGAAAAGACAAGAAAAATTTTTGTGTCAGAAAACAAATTAAAACAAAATAGAAATAACCTAGACCTAATCAGATTAGATCCTATTGTATCAAAGCTCCCCGGCAACGACGCCAAATTTGATATCACTCAAATTATCCTAAGGAGTGACTTTACTCTCTCAAATAAGAGGTTCAGTTGTAGTACTTAGGGATCGAATCCACAGAGAGCTAGTGTACAAATAAGATGCAATCTTAGTGACTATGCTAGGTTGAAAATAGTTTAAAGTAAAGTGCAGGTTTGCTGAGTATGGATGAGATTACTCAGTTGAAAGGATTTGGTTTTGAAAACAATAAAGAAAAGTAGTTAGATTCAGGGTAAGTATTCATGAATTCATGATTATAAATACTATAAAGACTAACAAGTTGCTTGCATGATATGTCAGAGCTCAACACTTATTAAATGAATCCATCATGCTCTCGCATTATTTAGACCATCTATTACTTAGATGCTAAATGGTGTTGCGGTCGGCTACTTCTGCCGCTGGTATCGCTCGATAGTTCGATAGGAATATCGACCGATACACCTCTAGCTACGTCGATCGATTACTCTATAGGAGTATCGATCGATACGGCTCTAAGCAAGCTTTATGCGCGAGTTGATACAATGCTCACCATGATCTTAGATCAGCTTTCGCATATCTCAAGAGGGTCATAGCATGCTTAGGATGTTATCAGGTATTGCATGTAATAAATCAATGCAATCCAAGTTCATGTTCTAGGTAGCTAAGCTAGAAAAGCATTAATGAACAATCCTAACAATAAATATTACAACTATAGAAATTATAGGTTGGGGCTAATCCCTCATATCCTATTTAAACCCTAAATCTAACAAGTGAATCTACTCAGACATGGCTAAGTAGTTTATAGCAACAAGGTAATAATAGGAGTTCATAGATATATTAGAGGAATGAACACTTAAGTTCCAATCACAAATCTCTTTGGATCTTTCCTCTAGGTCTAGAATCCTATAACCTTTGTAAATAAAGAACTGAAAGAAAATGAGTAGAAGTAGAAGAAACTCTTAAACTTTTATTAGTGTAAAAGATTGTATATGAAAGAGACTTGAATGAAAAGAAAGCTTGTTGTTAATGCCAAAACACTTAGGCATATAAATATATGAGTTCATTAGGTTAAAAAACTCGTCAGGGGCATTCTTGTAAAATGTGATATCTTGAGCTTCAAGTTCGGCCAGGTCCAACTTGTCTTTCAGCCACCTCAGTATCGATCGATAGTACAAGATGTACATCGATCGATTATGGTCTCGAAGTATCGTCCTTCGGCTAATGTGTGTCGATCGATTGCACAAAGTGTGCATCGATCGATGTGTAACTCTGACGTCGACCTCTGGTCTTGATCTCGGGTGAACTCTTCTTTAAGCTCCAAAAAGGCACCTAAAACATCACTTTTCTCCAAAATGATTCTGAATCTAAAAACATACCTAATAGACTCCAAAACATAGATAATAGTAGTAAAAACACTTATATACCACGGTTAAAAGCGGGTAAAATCCATGGTATATCAATATCTAAATCAACTGGCAGGGGCCTCTCTCGGTTCTTCAAAGATATCTCTCTGGGAAAAGCAGAGCTGCGATTCTGGCTTCGATGAATTGGTAAGACATCAAATTCTTAAATCTGTGATTTTTATACATTACGATTTGATTCCAGTTACTCATAGCAGATGATATCAACTTCCTAAAACGTTTTCTTATGTCCTTACGGTTCACTGTGATTCATGGGTAAAGTTTTTGAGAAGAATGTCTTGCGATGATTTGATCTTGAACGTGTCTATCAATTTCAGGTATTTCACGGGGTTTCCGCCTCTGTCTTCTGTTGCATGTTTTCAGGGAGGATTATTTGGGTAAGTGAATAAGTTCTCTAATCCTTTCGCTTATTCCCCCTTTAATTCTATGGCAGAAGTTCCATTTTTGATGAGTTATTCAAGCTGATGTCACGACTGGACTTAATGGTAAGTTTTTTTTTTTGTCTCCTACACAATTAGTTCCTACATTTTTCTTCTTGACCAGCTGCACAGTGATCTAATATTTTATATTATCCTCTTTGTAGGTGGACTTCTCCGAATTTGTTTTCTTTATGTACCGTGAGAATGGACATGAGAGTATAAGTAAGAACTTTTGTTCTTTTGAATCATTGTTTTGGTTACCCTCCGCAAGAATATGTTGCATTACAACAATAGAGATAATGCCAAAGATCCACTCATTGTTGTACACTGTAGGTAAAGCTATTACCGCATAAATACCGGTTTTGGTTGGGAGATTTAGATTACTTATTGTTTTGTGTTTCACCCCAGGTGCTTGCACTGTCCTCATAGATGATTTTTTGAGCATATGTACATGTTTGGAACCAAATATAGAGCTCTCTTCCTCAACACATTTTTAAAAAAAGAACCTATCCAATTGTTATTGATAGCATTTTAGGGCCGTATAAGAACATTGTCCTCTAACTGTGGTGATACAAAATCTGAATCAGGCCTTTTTAAAGATCTTCTTTCTGTTGTGTTTGGTTTTTATGCTCTTTAGAGATTTTTAAACTTCACTACAGTCTTATTATTTTCTTATGCTGTTAGATGAACATCACATAGATTATTGCCGCTGCCAAATAGGATTAAGAAATGTTCCAGGCTTAAAGAGAAAAAATCTTAAGACGATGAAGAAGAAGTATCAAAAACTCAACACTCTTATCCGTGGCCAATCGCCATACTTGAAATGAATAAGATCAGACAAGTGTCCAAGATGTTCATTCAAGTCGTATTGCGTGATCGAGTGGAATCGCTCACAAAGGTTTGCCAGTCATTACTAATATAAAGTACTTACAGAAGCGTAATTAAGATGCTTTTGTAAAAAAATGTTGTCATCTAAGTTAATTGGTTTAGTTCTGAGAGTATTTAGTGCTTATTTTTACATGATTTGGGAGAAAACCATGGATTTCCGTAGTCTTGATCAATGTTTGATATCTGCTAGCACCAAGCTGAAAATTCTTGATGGTGATGATCCATTGACTGAGTAAGTTTTAGGCCATGATTTTGGAGAAGCAGCAGTTGGACGTGATTCTCCGGAGGATTTTGATGAAAGCATTTATGTGATACATCTACACTTTATTGTTGAAAAAAAAATCTATACTTAGTTATGGTTCGGAATTTAACAAAAGAAAACATGAAAAAATAGTTTGATATGATAATTCTTTGGAAAAACAACAAAAATTTCAACTACCAAACGACATTATATCGTAAAGAATGTAGGAATTTCAAAGAAACATATTTAGGCAAATTAAAAAAACAGAATAAAAATAAAGTAGTAAGGAAAAAATATACAGAAAATTACCTTGATATATATGCTAATTTTTGAAAAATTAACATAAAATATATTAGCTAACGTTATATCTAAAACTATGTCAAAATATACAGAATCATATATATATATATATATATTAAAGATAACCTGAAAAAACTTGAAATTAGTCTAGAAACATTTCTTATTTCTTAGGTTTTTGTATTAGCTATAAATAATCATACAAACTGATAATGGATTACACAAGTTTGGTATTAGTAATACTACAAAAAAACGTAATCTAATTTACAATAATAATTCTTTAACATTTTTATAATTTATTAAGGATAACTTTCTAAAAAAAATTGAATGAATGCAAATTACATCGTATCTATTGGGATGTATCATGTGTACATTTAAAAGTAATTAGATAGGAGTCTTTTAGATACATATATGTATGTGTCTAATAAATATAACATAATCAAACATGATGAGTATTGACTAAATACAAAAAATAAACAATATACATGAATAAAATTATTCAAAATAGTGTAACAGTAGATTATATGCATCATAAGATCTATATAATATTTAAAAATAAAATATTATTTTTTATAAACTATAAATATACTTAAGCGAAGAAACAAATTGTCAAAAAAATTTTACTTAAGCAAAAATAAATAATTTTCAAACTTTGGTTCTAGCATCAAACTTCTGTTCACTTTAATTTATTATATTGTGTAAATATTGAAAGAAGCTATTAAATACGTCTACAAAATTTTAGGGTTCATATAAAAAACTTAAGAACAAAATAAGTGAATAAAAGAAAATAACATAAAATAATAAACTAATCAGTTTTTCAACAAATACTATTAATAATATTACTTCATAGTAAAGCAACTAGAGTAACTTACAGAGTCAACAACAAATGCCAATGCTTGAGTACACAAATAAACAAAAATCTGACGATAAAAAGGTTCTAAATTATTACTATGTTTCATATTATATGATCTGTTGGTCATAAAACTAATCAAAATTTATTTAAATATTACTAATAATATACATTTAAAATGAGTTAACCAATCGAAAATAGTATTATTAGTTAACAAAAATTTGAAGAAAGTTAAAAATATCAAAACATCTTACATATTCAACCTTCAAATTTTCTCTAGAAAATTTTACATTATGAAACTGAAAGAGAGATAATTAAAATTTATGAACAAAACAAAAAGAAAGTAAGCTATTAGGTTAAAGGAACATTTTAAATAAAAATAATAAAAAGTTTTATAAAGTAACAATTGAAACACATGGAAAAAGATCTATGTAAAATAAAAGGGCAGAAAAGCATGTAAAAATAGTTTTTAACTCTAATAGATTCCAACTCACATTGGATAACATAAAGATATTTTTTTCACTAATCATAAATAGAGAAAATTTTTAAACTACCATTTTTGTTATAATTTTAATGTTTACTTTAACCACATTTACCTTTGGTTTTAAAGGAATAAATAGTTTTAGAATCTTTAAAAATAAATAAAAAAATTCTAAAAATTTAACATTTAATTTCTTAAAAATTTATTAAAATAATAAAAATTTAAAAAACAAACTTCAAAAAGAAAATTTGAAAAAAATATATTTTGAAAAAAATATTAGAAAAATTTATAATTCAAAAATTATAAAAAATAATAAAATACAAAATTATTTATTTAAATAGTAATTTATATTTATGTATCTATAAAACAAGGATATAAAGGTGTTTTACCTCTTTAACGAAGAAAGTATTTGGAAAATGTGTTTTCAATGAAAGTAAATGAATAATAGTATAAACAATGTGGTAAACTTGAAATTCTCCCTCATAAATATTATTAAATCTTAAATATCTTTCAACTTTTGGAATGATACCAACTAAGATAATAAAAATACATAAATTTCATAGAATTGCTAAGTGTATATACCTAAATAAAATACATGTAATATGGTGATAGCTCACAGCTAGGAGTGGCTACAAGAGTCGCTAAAACCATTCTGGAAATCCTTTTGCATTTGTAGCAAATTTTATAGTAAACTTTGATGCATAAGAATTTTTATAGTCCCTCAATGATCCAATCTCAAACGAATTGTTCTGACTTTAATATCCTATGATTGTTTTCTAAGAAGCAAGCTTAGAACTTAAAGCAAATAGGTTGTTCTTAAGCTCTTGGATGATTCACTTTTGACATAACACAAATTCAGTGTGGGCACTAATCGTCAAGATGTGGACCGTAACCATGAAATTATGTTCAATCAGCTGCAATTCATAAGTAATCGGAGATATAACGATTTCATGGTGGCATTCAATCAGCTGCGATTCATAAGTAATCAGAGATATAAAGTTTTTATGGTGGCAAATATATCACTTAAATAATTTTTTTTTTAAAAAAACACAAAGTTGGCAGTCTGATACAGATTGACTAATAATTCTTATTTGCATCGAAAACTATTATTCGCTTCATTATCAATCACACAGTTTTACTTCAACACAACAATAAGAACATCAAAAACTTCAAAGGAAAAATAAGAGTAAAAGTTTAATACATGATTTAGGGCTAAATTTTCAATGTACATCTCATAAGATTATGATACGGAAAACATAATTAAAAATGACTTTCTGACATTTTAAGAACTGTTTATGTATTCTGAATTTAGTTTTGATATTATGCCCACTAACAAAAAAAAATATCTAAAAAAATGTGACAAAAAAACATATATCCAATATTCAAATAACAAAAGTCATAAAATATCTCTTTTCGTATACTATATCCAACACACTAAATAGTTTATAAACACAGAAAATTTTACAATATTTAATATTCATATAACAAAATCAGTGAAAATATATAATAGCAACTATCCACGCATAGGGCAGAAAACGGTCTAGTATATTCTAATGAGTTATGAAAATTAACGAACAACTGCTACCAGAACGAATAAGACATGTTAACACAAATGATATTTTCCATGAATTGTCCATTCAGATAACATATCATATGCTGAAAAATTACATATTGTCTATATAAGTATTGTTTGCATTTGAAAATTTTCTTGCACAAAATATCATATGTAAGAATGCCGTGATCTCATAGTAAATGAAACTCATAGAACAATGGCCGAAAAACACATTAAATGATCTCTCGCTCTAATCCAGGGAGAAGAATGAAGAGAAATAAAATCTTATGTTGCATGCATAAATCTTACGATAAATTGTAAAATGTCATAATTACTGGCCACAATAAATATTGTCTTTCATACTTTTTGAATAGGTTAAAACCATCAATGCTTAGGCCTCGACAGGTACAACAGATGAAGAAGCACTAACAATATGCTGTAGAATCAGTATGCTGCAGAAGCTGTATGCTCTCATTAAAGTTTTTAATAAAGTGATTGGAAGAGAAGTAACAGTATACATTTTTTAAATTATCATAAAAGTTAGTACATAATATATTTATTTTAAAATAATATATATTAAATTATAATATATATTAAGAATACATTTGTTATTAAAATAATGAATATTAGTTAATTATGCAATAAAATTAAATGTGAAATATTATTATTTTAAAAAAATAAATGTAAAATTTATTTAAAAATATAAATTTTTTTTGGATATAAAATATTTTTTTGATATTATTAAAGAAAATAAATTAATTACATACAATTTATATATGAATTATAATTATTTATTTATTGGTACAGCAGTGAATGATTCATAAATAATATTATCATAAAAATTAATATATGACATATAATTTATTTATTTCTAAATAATATATTTATTTTTATTTTATAATATATAATAAATATATATATATTATGCTATGTTTTTATTTAAAAATAAATGATATGCATAATTATTATATAAATTATATTATATTTTAAATTTGAAATATTGTTCTTTTAAAAATTTTAAATTTTTTATCCTATATTTTATTTATTAAAAATATAAATTAATTTTTCTGATTATAACATAATTTAAAAATAAAAATAAAAATAAATTAATTATTTTTAAAAAATTATATTTTTTAAGTGCAAATACTCTACCAAAAGCTCCATATAAGAGCATTGGAAAGCCATGCTATCGATCGGTCGGCCGCAGTGTTGTAGTTGGATTGGAGTCCTCTGATCTTTGGTGGAAGGGGTGCTTTGGCGATCGATTGAGCTGTGTGACGCGTAACCGTCGACCGATCGATCACTTGTTGATGGAATGCCATGCTGTCGATCGGTCGTTTGCTGGTCGATAGAACGGGAGTGAAGCACTTGCTCGCGCTTGAATCATGTGATGCGTAACCATTCGGGGTGAATTGAAAGTGATGTACGTGCGTTCACATGATTCTTTCTGCGACATGATTCGTCGTTTGGCTGACACTCGGTGTAGAGACTGTCGGTCAGACCTGGGCCGCGCGACGTGTAGTCATTCTTATCCGACTGAAAGTGGCATACAAGCGTTCGCCTGGTGCCATAATAAGTACTACGTCCCACATGACGGGATGTAGGTTTATATATATTTTTTTAGGTTATGGCTGTACCTGGTAGCAGGCTGCCTACGTACCCTGATAAGGGGATCAAGCCAATTGTAGTTCGATTTGACCAAATGTCGGTTAAGTCGTTTGCCTTGGATAGGGCAAAAGTGACATAAACGTGCTCATTTGGTGTTTGGGCAGAAATGACGCGGGTTCATCTGCCTGAGGCCGGATGAAAGTGACGTGGTGTCATCCGTTCGGCAAGTCGGTGAAAGTGACAGTCAGATCATTCACTCGTTTTTTTTTTTTTTTTTTTTTTTTTGCGGGCTTCCCGAAAACGGATAGTTAATCATAATACTTGCGAAGATTGGCGGCGTTCCAAGCTCGTGGCACTGGTTTGCCGGTTGAGGTTTCCAATCGATAAACGCCGGGCTTGACAGCTTCAACTATCTTGTAAGGTCCTTCCCAGGTCGTTCCCAACTTGCCGGCCCTCCACTCCTTGGTGTTTTCAAACACTTTGCGGAGGACTAGATCGTTGAGTTCAAACGGTCAAGAGCACACCTTCTTGTTGTAGTAAGATTCGGCGAGATGCTGGTAGTTCTGGATTCGGAGGAGCGCCTGATCTCTTCGTTCTTCGATCGCATCGAGGGCATCGAGCAGCATTTCTTTGATGAGGTCTTCGTTCTGTGGCATTCTTGCTCGGCGGAGGCTTGTGATGCTGACATCTGCCGGGGCCATAGCTTTGACTCCATATGCCATAGATAAGGGCGTTTGACCGGTCACGCTACGTAGAGTTGTGCCGTGTGACCAGAGTACTCCATCTAACTTGTTGGCCCAATGGTCTTTTTTGAGGTCGAGGCATTTCTTGATGCCGTCGATGATGCTTTTGTTGGTGGCTTTGGCTTGACCATTGCTTTGTGGATAGCGAGGCGTCGAGGTGTTCAAGCGGATTTTCCATCGTTCCAAGAAACCGCGAAAATTTTTCGAAATAAACTGAACCCCGTTGTCCGTGACAATTTCATAGGGAAGGCCGTGCCTGCATATGATGTTCTTCCAAACAAAATTTTGGACGTCTTTGTCAGTGATGTGGACGAGTGCTTTTGCTTTGACCCATTTGGTGAAGTAATCTGTCATGATCAAAACGTATTTGCGCTGGCGGGAACTTGGCATTGGGCCGATAAGATCCATCGCCCATCGCATGAATGTGTACGGAGCCGTCATGGTGTGCAATAGTTCGGTTGGACTGTGGATGTTCGGCGCATTCCGTTGGCACTTGTCGCACTTGCGTGCATACGTATCACAGTCTGCGATCATGGTTGGCCAGTAGAAACCAAGGCGTTTCACCTTGAGAGCCAACGCTCGGCCACCGGAATGGTTCCCTGCGGCGCCTTTGTGAGTTTTAGCCATGGCCAAAGATGCTTCTTCTGCACCAAGACACGTTAACAAAACTTTAGCAGATGTCCAGCGATGTAGCCTCCCATCGATGAGCACGTAGTGTGCACTTTTGGTCTTCAGGCGACGGGCTTCCCATTTGTTTGCGGGGAGGGATCCGTTGGAGAGGTGCGCGATGAATGGGATTCGCCAGTCGGGTGGTGTTTCATCGGGCTGATCGTTCGATTCACCTGTATCCATCGTGTCTGCCGTTTGTCAATCGTTTGGGAGAGTGATGCTCGGTTTGTCAATCTGGTGAATTGGAATGGTTCGTTTGACTTGATCTCTTGGACTGCTCCCGAGTGCTGCCAGAGCGTCTGCACAGACGTTTTCACCGCGGGGAATCTTCGTAGGCTGGAACTATTCGAACTCTTTGGCAAGGTCTTGGACGACTTTTAGGTAGGCGTCCATTCGGTCGTTCTTGGCGTCATAGTCTCTGCTGAATTGGTTAGCGACCAATTGAGAGTCGCAGTATGCATGGATGCTTTTCGCTTGGACTGCTCGCGCAAGGCGCAGTCCAGCAATGAGAGATTCATATTCGGCTTCATTGTTGGAGGCTTTGAGACCGAGTCGAAAAGACTGTTGGAGCAGTTCACCGGTCGGAGATTGGAGGTGGACTCCAATTCCGGAGCCTTTGTTGGAGGACGACCCATCGACGTGCAGAATCCATGTTGCGTTTGGCTGCTGCAGATCTTGCTCGAGGTCTGGCGTTAGCTCGATGAGGAAATCGGCCAGTACTTGAGACTTTGCGGCTGGCTTACTTTGAAAAGTGATGTCGTACTCGCTGAGCTGGATAGCCCACTTCGAAAGTCTGCCTGAGTTATTGGTATTCTGCAAGACGGTGCGCAACGGTAGGTTAGTCAGTATGACGATCGAATGAGATTGGAAGTAAGGTCTCAGTTTCTGCGCCGAAGTTACAACGGCGAGCGCCATCTTCTCGAGCGTCGAGTACCGTGTTTCCGCGCCAGTCATGCGTTGGCTGGTGTAGAATATCGGGCGTTGCTCGCCTCGATCTTCTTTGACGAGAACGCTACTCACAGCTGCGCTGGAGACCGCAATGTAAAGATACAGTGTGTCGCCTTTGTCAGGTTTGGCCAACACGGGTGGTGTTGTAAGGTAGTGTTTGAGCTGGTTGAATGCTTCCTCGCAACGCTCGTCCCAGATGAACTTCTTGTTGCCATGCAATAGATCATAAAAAGGTAGGCACTTATCGGTCGATCGCGAGATGAATCGATTGAGGGCGGCAATACGGCCTGTCAATTGTTGCACTTCTCGGCTGTTCTTGGGGCTGGGGAGGTCGAGGATGGCGGATATCTGCTTCGTGTTCGCTCAGATCTTCCTTTGAGTGACTATGTAGCCGAGGAATTTGCCAGACGTGACTCCGAAAATGCACTTCGTTGGATTGAGTTTCAATGCCGTACTTGTTCAAGATGTAGAAACAATCTTTGAGATGGTCGATGTGGTCGGCTGCTTGTTGGGATTTTACCAACATATCATCGATGTAGACCTCAATGGTGACTCCCAATTGCTCGGCGAACATTCGGTTGACGAGGTGTTGATATGTCGCGCCAGCGTTCTTGAAGCCGAAGGGCATTACCTTGTAGCAATATATTCCGCAGTCTGTGATGAAGGCCGTCTTCTCGCGATCGTCCGGATGCATCAATATCTGGTTGTAACCGGAGAAAGCGTCCATGAATGTCAACAGCTCGTTGCCTGCAGTTGATTCGACCAACCGATCGATATGAGGAAGGGGGAAGCTATCCTTTGGACAAGCTTTGTTGAAGTCTGTGAAATCAACGCAGATTCTCTACATGCCACTCTTTTTCTTAACAACGACTGGATTATCTAGCCACTCGGGATATTTCACCTCTGCAATTGACCCAGCGGCAAGCAAACGGTCGACCTCTTCATTAACGGCTTTCGAACGGTCGGGTACGAGCTTGCGTCTTTTTTGACGAACCGGTTTAAAGGTTAGATCGACATTGAGCTGATGTGTGGTGACACTAGGGTCGATCCCCTTCATGTCAGCAGTGGACCAAGTGAACGTCGATGCATTGTCCCTAAGAAACGAAACGATCTTGTCTTTCGTCTCGTCAGGAAGGTGCGCGCCAATTCGGACTGTTTCGGAGTGGTCGTTGCTGTCGATGGACACTTCGAGAGCCTCTTCGTGATAAGGATGAAGCTTCTGTGACGGTGGAGCGACTGTGTTGACGTGGGAGGTCGACTTTTGGTTTTTCACCTCAGCCACGAGAAGTTCACGAGCAGCTGCTTGATCGCCCCGAAGAGTGATGATCTGTCCGTCGTTTCCAGGGATTTTGATACATTGGTGATAGGTAGAAGGAATGGCTTTCATTGAATGGAGCCATGGTGTTCCGAGGATCGCGTTGTATGGAGCTTGGACGTCGATAACTGAGAACTTGACATTTTTTGCGATGCCTGTTGGGGTCAAAATCGGTCAACGACGAAATCGTCACCCGAAAGTCCTCGAAAGAAAACCAAGTGACGATCAAAACCAAGAAACGGGTCGTCACTCGATGAAATTCACAAGAAGGCATGAACGGACCGTAATCCCCAGGGATCAACGAAGGCAAGCAACAGCAGGCACCGGCGGACGCAGGACACGGCACGGGCGGCAGGGCGCCTGGCTCCGGCGGCAGGCTCGCCCTGTCCCGTCTGGCGCCGGCGGCAGGCCTGTCGTCTCCCGTCTGGCGCCAGCGGCAAGGGTCTTGGTGCCCATCTATGCAATCGTCTCATGATCTCGGGCAACGGCAGCATCTTGGTCCCTTAAACCCATGTCCGGATTGTCCGCAAATTACAATGATTCTTCCGCAAAGCCTTCTCGATTGTTTAAAAGTTCATCTTTTAAACGTCTAAAGTTCGAAGCCTCATTACTCGAACCCTTGAAGACGGAAAGTCTACGAATCCAAGTCCATCTCGATCCCGGTACTCGAGGAATCTCGTTGGGTCAAAAACGATTATCTCGAAATCTACGGCTAAAGATCCTTCCAAACTCAAAGATTTCCCGCACGAACGACTAACGGGGGAAAGATCGAACAACGGAAAACCCACGGGCGGCAAGACGGCCTGGCGCCGGCGGCACGCGTCACGCGAGCCGGCATGGCGCTGGCGGCACCCCGGCCTGGCGCCGGCGGCACACGACACGCGGGCCGAACTGGCGCCGGCGGCACCCCGGCCTGGCGCCGGCGGCACGCGACACGTGGGCCGGCCTGGCGCCAGCGGCACCCCGGCCTGGCGCCGGCGGCACGCGACACGTGGGCCGGCCTGGCGCCGGCGGCACCCCGGCCTGGCGCCGGCGGCACCCCGGCCTGGCGCCGGCGGCACGCGTTCCGCAAGCCGGCCTGGCGCCGACGGCACACGACACGCGGGCCGAACTGGCGCCGGCGGCACCCCGGCCTGGCGCCGGCGGCACGCGACACGTGGGCCGACCTGGCGCCAGCGGCATTCCGGCCTGGCGCCGGCGGTACGCGACACGTGGGCCGGCCTGGTGCCGGCGGCACCCCGGCCTGGCGCCGGCGGCACGCGTTCCGCAAGCCGGCCTGGCGCCGACGGCAAGCCCCATGACGCCGGTCGACGGCCCTCGTCCTGGTCTCGGTCCCATCATGCTCGGTCTGATTCCATCTTGGCTTGTTTGGATCAATCTTCGTGAGTTTGGTACGATCACGGTTATTCTAAACACCAAACATCTCGACTATACGAGGAATTGGGGTTCCTTCGGAAATGCCGAAACCTTCAAAGACTGTTCTTTCGAAAAACCGTAAAAACGTCTAAAACGGCCCGACATGGCCAAAACGGCCCACTTACGATTTTTCGAAAAGGAAGGATAACTATGACGGTTTATCCTTATCCTCACATAAGAGATAAATGACAAGTTTCCAGAAGATAAATGTCAAGTTTTCCGAAGATAAATGTCAAGTTTCCCGATAAACACGAAGATGGACGAAAATGGAAAAAGCCCGATTCAGCCCGCAAGGAGATAGACCGTATTAAGAGGAGTATATAAGGAGAGCTTTGGGGGAGGAGCAAATCATCACAAAATTTCCAGAGAACTTAGCACTTAGAGCGATTTAGCATTCTTTTCTGTTTTCACTAGCGAGCTGCGACTCAACTAGGATAGACTTAGGCAGCCGGACTAGCGGACTTTTCGACAGCTCTTGTAGCCAATTTCTTTACACGTTGTACACGCTCAAACGAGAATTCAGAAATAAGATCTCTTTCGCTCAACTCTTACGATTTTCATTTTTACAACTTTTATCTCCATTGATTGTATCGTGTGTGGCCCAGCAGATATCCGGGACCTTCAATGAATATCGGGTTAACTCGGTTTTCCTCCACAAATCGTTTCTCGGAAATTGACGGTGTGAATTTCGGTTCCCACAATGCCTTCAGCGTAAACACGCAAGCGAATTGTCCCGAGCACAGTCTCCGTTGACCCGTTGAAGCCTGTCAAGGAACTTGCTGAGGGTTTCATGTTGTCGAGGCTAATACCCATCTTGATGAGTGTGCTCTTAAAGATGAGGTCGACCGAACTGCCAGTGTCCACCAGCACTTTGGTCACAGTGCAGTCGCTGATGCCGATGTCAACGAGGAGCGGATCGTTGTGTTGCATATGAACACCCTCGGCGTCTTCGACGGAGAAAGTAATTTGGGGACTGTTTTCGGGGATGGTGGGCCAGCGTTTGGGCGTGACTGCTTTCCTGCGGAACTCCTTCACCGATCTGACGGAGTCATTGCAAGGAGGGGATCCTCCCATGATCATGTTCAGGTGCTGCGGTCGCCCTTGGGTTGTTGGTCCCATTTCCAAATGCGTCGTTCGCGCGGCCCTAATAGAGTTGAGGCGAGTACGCAGGTCTTGAGGCTTGCGCTGATAAGGGATGATCGGCTCTGGCTCCGCTTCCGAGGGAATGGTTTTGTATCGTTTGAGTTTTTCACGAAGAGCAGGGACCTTCGAGTTGAGGTGAGCTCGAAGATCGGTCGTCTCCGACTCATCAGAGCGATCGCTTGACCATACTTCCCGTTTAAGTTCATCATGTTGGAATTCCTTTCGCTTGGCGTCGAGGATGTGTCGAGCATCAGAAGCGTTGAGCTTTCCTTTGGAGCAACTGGCCCTCGCTGGCGCATCATTGACTTCCATGTGCGTGCTATCGGTCGAAGTGAGGCTCTCGACCGTTAGCATCGACCGTCGATTGAGCGACGCTCGTAGATCGTCCCTTGGCTTTTCTGTTGTGGATGGAGCAGGGGAAAGCGTGGTTCGGATCGTGAAGATCTTCCATCGAGATTTCGGTTTTTCTTCGTCGGAGGTTGAATCTTCGTCGTGGTGTGATTGATTACCATCATCCGTTAGGAGAGAGCCTTCTTCCTTCTTCTCGCTGGATTTCTTCTTTTTGTCCTTGCTCTTACTCCAACTCTTATTGTTTTTGGCCGTCGTGGCCTTTGGTGGTTCGACCTTCGGGCGGCCGTCGCTGGTAGCTGTGAGCCATGCTTCATAGAGATGCCGGCATTCCTTGGTATCGTGACCCTTCATGTCGTGGTACTCGCAGAACTTGTTTTTGTCAAACGAGCTCTTGGGATTGGCAGAAACGGCCTGTCGAGACTGCTGTGTTTTGTCTTCTGTATCTCATTCCCACACGTTCCACTTGGGGTCACGTACTGCGGTGGTTGTGCCCGAACAGTCGTCATCTGCGACAGTGAAGACGGGTCCGTTCTTTTTGTAAGGAGCATGCTGTCGCGGTTCCTTAGCGTCAGGTGCTTTGGCCATCGCCGACTTTTGGGCCTGTTGCTTCGCATTGAAAGCTCTTCTATCTTCGTCCATCCGAGTGAAGTTCTTGGAGTTGTGAAGAGCGTCTTCAATGGTGATCGTTGGATTTGCGTAGAGGTAGTCGCGGAACTTGGAGTTAATCCAGAGTGCGTTGACCAGGGCGTCAACGGTGGTGTGATCTGTAACAGGGACCTTGGACAGGACTTGCTTGAATCTCTCCAAAAAGTCCTTGAGGCTTTCGGTCGAAGACTGGGAAAGCTTCCACAGGTCGGCCATGGAAGTTCCTTGACGAGACCACATGATGAAATTTTTGAGAAAAGATGCGGACAGGTCATGAAAACTTTCGATCGACCCTTCTTCAAGATGGGAAAACCATCTTTGAGCCGGTCCAGAGAGGCTCTCGACGAAGAGCTGACAGAGTCTTGCATCCCTTTCTTCGTCCGAGAAGTTGTTCCGACCCATAGCAATATTGAAGGCGGTCATGTGATCGGTCGGATCGGTGATGCCCGTGTATGGAGGGATACGAAGCTTCTCTCCCTGCTTAATCTTGACTTCCGTTATTTTCTCGGCGAAAGGGTTCCGTTGCGTGGAAGCGATAACACGCTCGATCTCCGGCGCGGAGGTCTTAACGTGATGGATCTTCGAATGGATGTCTCGCAGGGAAAGTTGCAGATCTGCGATCTGGCGACTGGTTGAAGAGGTCGAGCCATCGGTCGCATGTGCTTCATTTGTTTGTTGGTTCGCGTCGCCTCTAGTGGTGGCGAACAGCCTTCTTCTTGCGGTTTCAGTTATGTCGTGCTCGCCGTCTAGGGTTCCGAGAGCGGCAGCGAGTGCGGCCAAACGTTCGTTCGTGGCCCTGTTAGTTTCTTATTGTTGAATGAAGCGTGCCATGATGGCTTGCAGCATCTCAGGGACAGACGGGACTGAGGCAGCTGGCGCATCGGAGGCCGGCGTAACAGAAGCTGACGGTCGATCGCCGTCAGCGGGTGTGTCATCGGGAATCATACTGACGTTGTCAATGTTACTCTGTAAGGCCCCACGCTGGGCGCCAAATGTTGAATACGAGTTTGGTTGATCGAATGATAGTAAAATAAACTCGGTTTAGTGGGTAAATACAAAGACGTTTATCGGTCGGAGTATGAGAACAAACTAGTTTACAAAGAGATTAACGAAAGAGAGAAAGGTTGGAGCTTTGTTGAAAAGACTCCAACGAAAACACTAAGCGGTTCGATTGGTTGAAAACTCTAGATCTTGCCGTCAATGCCTTAGTGTCTGTTTGCGGATCCCCTTCTCTTTCCACTAAACTATTCTTTTATAGCCTTCGTTCGTCCTACCCTCGTTCGCCCTAAAGCTAGTTCGCCCTAGAAACTCGGCCCAATTCTCTGTTAAATGGGCTTTCAAGCCGAATGAAGGTTTGCTGAGCCAGTTGATGTGTCCCGGTTCCAGCACCGACCTGCTTGGATCATGGACACGGTCCAAGGTGGCGATCTTGTCGACCAGCTAGACCTAACCGAGGTTTTCTCATCAGATCATGCCAATTCCCTTATCATCTATGCAACCTTGGACGAGCTAAGGCCAGCTGATGACACTGAGGACAAGCTGAAACAAGCTGAAGAGAGTGTGCATGAGCCGAAACCAGCTGAAGAGAGTGTGCATGAGCCGAAACCAGCTGAAGTGAGAGTAGATGAGCTGAGTGAGCTAAGTGACACTACTTTGGAGCTGGATGAGCTAAGTGGCACTAATTTGGAGCTGAGTGAGCTAAGTGACACTAAAGATGGAGCTGGTTTAGCTGCTGGACGAAATGGGCCTTGTTCAGCCCAAGGAAAAGTTCATAAAAGGTGCAATATTAATTTGTTTCTTTCCAAATTCGACCAGCCCTTTCCTCAGTCCATTTCAAGCCCATTCTCATAAAGAATACCAAGAGGGAGTCAGCAAGAAAGTCTTGGTCGTGCATGGGAAAAAGAATTCAACAAAAATCATTAATTTCGGTCTTTAGTCAAAGTCTTTATTTTCGGTCTTCTATGTCTTGTTTTTAGCATATTCTTCTTTGGATTTCTACAACTTGTAATCCTATATATATGGCTTATGAGCCACGAAATAAAGCATTCCTTTTTCCCTTTTTATTGAGTTTATCTCCTTTGTTCTTTGTAGAACACTTCTTGTTTCTTGGTGTGGTTAGCTCCAAGCAAACTCCTCTTTCTCGTTGGACCGGTGCGTCACATCCGGCAACAGATCGAGATCGTCTCCTCAACGGACCTGTGAGTCATATCAGGCGTTGATCAGACACCTTGGCAGTATCATTGGGCCTTCCGCAACCCATTGTGTCGTCATTCAAACCATCAGTTCTCCTTTCGGAGTTCATATCCCCCTTACCGGCCGAGTAGCGTTTCCTAGGGTGCATCAAGTGGTATCAGAGCCACTCTTCCGGTAACTCTATTATCATTCCATCTTCTCATCTTTCCATTTCTTCTAAACACTTCTTCTTCTTTCTATCTTGAATCCGGGCCCCTCATTACCATCCACTAGAGAAAAATAAAAGAAAAAAAAAAGAAAAAAAAAATAGAAAAAAAAGATCTATCAAAAAAAAAGTAAAAAAATAAATAAAAATAAAGTTCAAAAGTTTGATTTGTGGTTTGGTGGTGGAAGAGAAAGCCTGCTGGCCGAAGAGAAATCCGGCCTTTGAGGTGGTTAAAGCGGATTCCAAAAAAAACTAAATCTCTTATCTTTCTATCAAAAACCCTTTTGTTTTGCTTGGATCTACCCATTGGGATTCCTTGATCTGTTCTCTTAGAACTTTGAGAAGAAACTCTTGTGTGATTACCATAAAAATCTGAGTGAAACACGTGTGTGGGTGAGGATCAAACACTCGAGAGAGTGAGGATTTTTATCTACTAACTTTTGTGTTGAGATTTTCAGGTATTGATGTTTGGTCTTCAAAAGAGAAGTAGCAAGGAGAAGCCCCCACGACATTCTATCTCTCAAACTCCATTTAAATATCCTTTGAATAATTTTGATGTGTTTGTTAGTGTGCAGGGAAAGCCAAACCAAAGATGTAGAGAGCAGTCTAGATCATCTAGAAATGTGGCTGATCCAAAGAGTCAACCTTTTCAGTTTAATGTCCAAGAATTTTGTGCTAACTTTGTAAAGGGAGTGGACAAAGCCCTCAGGGACGTCAGCAAGATCCATGAAAAGAGCACATCCACACGTGCCCCTGTAGCTGAGTCATCTCTATTCATCACTGAAAAATCCAAAGGTAAATCTGAAACCCATGTTGATGAGTTTAAATATTTTTCAGATTCATTACCCACCTTTGATGAATATGATGAAGAGCTGATGGAAAGTTTGATCACTTGTGAGGATGAATGTGATCTTCCTTCTCCAAAACCTGATCTTATGATTGATATTGATAATGAAGAGACTAATGGACTAACCTGTTTTGAACCGGAGCATCCGAGTAGTCTTGTTCTAGTTTCACAGGTTTTTGAGGAAGAGCCATTGGATTACCCACAACAAGGACCACGTCTTGACACTAGGAGACCCTCGGACGATGATCTAGGTCCCATCTTTGATGAGGAAGACGAACTGGGTCCAGTCTTTGATGAAGAAACAACAAGCATCACATCTATCGCTATATCACATCTATCGCTATGGAGAGTCACCTATGCTTTGATCCCGGCACATCTTCTGCCCCTTTGTCTCCTGATATTCAAAAGCACTGTGAGAAATCTGATTTGCTTAATTCTCTTCCTGACATGTTTGTCAAGATCAGTTCTCATGATGTGAATCGTTTTTGTCTTAACAAGGTGAAAGATTTTTGTGTTTCAAAATCTGTTTTTGATAACATGATTAATTCTTTCAAAGTGATTAAACCTGATGAGCTTGTTTATCAAAAATGTTTTCACTACTGCAATGGCATAAATTCTGGAATTATTTTGACCTTTGATCAGTTCTTGACACATAGCAAATGTTTTGATCTTTTTGAAGAATCTCTTGAGCTTGATTTGCAGCCGCCTGATTTCTATGCTAGAAAACCGTTTGATTCATTTGTTTTCAAAGGCATTGGATTTGATCTGAGTTCTTCTAAACATGCCTTGATCACTGATGAGTTGTTTGCATCCTCTTGTGCCTTGGACGAAATTCTGATTCAGAAGTTTCTGGAACATAAACCACTTGAAACTGAAATCGATTTTTGTGATTCTATTTTGAAACATGTCCATTCTTTCTCTGAAACTGATCTTGAACTTTGGTGTTCTGATTTTGATCATGATAGGCACGTTTTGAAAGTGTTCTATAGTATTTCATGCCTTGAAAACATTCTGATTTACAACACTTTCTTTGAGAGGCTTCATGATGATCTGAAACGTGTGCTTCATGTTCTAAGGATAGAATATTTGGTTTCTACTTTGAACAAGTACATGTCTTGCACATATGATCCTGGTATTTTAATATTTGTTTTGAGTGCCCAGGATAAACAGTTTCAGCCACAGAGAAATGAAAGAATAAACCATGCTTATCAGCCTAAGATATGGAGATGGAAGTACTTGAGGAAAACAACTTCAAAACTCCAAGGAAGTTTCTATCCAAAATTCTTCTTCGTTGAGTTTTACATGATTTTAAAATTCTTTTTGTCTGATTCATTTTCTTTTGATTCAGGTAAAATGGATTTGAGGACAAATCCTTTTGAAGAGGGAGAGTATGATGTGTCCCGGTTCCAGCACCGACCTGCTTGGATCATGGACACGGTCCAAGGTGGCGATCTTGTCGACCAGCTAGACCTAACCGAGGTTTTCTCATCAGATCATGCCAATTCCCTTATCATCTATGCAACCTTGGACGAGCTAAGGCCAGCTGATGACACTGAGGACAAGCTGAAACAAGCTGAAGAGAGTGTGCATGAGCCGAAACCAGCTGAAGAGAGTGTGCATGAGCCGAAACCAGCTGAAGTGAGAGTAGATGAGCTGAGTGAGCTAAGTGACACTACTTTGGAGCTGGATGAGCTAAGTGGCACTAATTTGGAGCTGGGTGAGCTAAGTGACACTAAAGATGGAGCTGGTTTAGCTGCTGGACGAAATGGGCCTTGTTCAGCCCAAGGAAAAGTTCATAAAAGGTGCAATATTAATTTGTTTCTTTCCAAATTCGACCAGCCCTTTCCTCAGTCCATTTCAAGCCCATTCTCATAAAGAATACCAAGAGGGAGTCAGCAAGAAAGTCTTGGTCGTGCATGGGAAAAAGAATTCAACAAAAATCATTAATTTCGGTCTTTAGTCAAAGTCTTTATTTTCGGTCTTCTATGTCTTGTTTTTAGCATATTCTTCTTTGGATTTCTACAACTTGTAATCCTATATATATGGCTTATGAGCCACGAAATAAAGCATTCCTTTTTCCCTTTTTATTGAGTTTATCTCCTTTGTTCTTTGTAGAACACTTCTTGTTTCTTGGTGTGGTTAGCTCCAAGCAAACTCCTCTTTCTCGTTGGACCGGTGCGTCACATCCGGCAACAGATCGAGATCGTCTCCTCAACGGACCTGTGAGTCATATCAGGCGTTGATCAGACACCTTGGCAGTATCATTGGGCCTTCCGCAACCCATTGTGTCGTCATTCAAACCATCAGTTCTCCTTTCGGAGTTCATATCCCCCTTACCGGCCGAGTAGCGTTTCCTAGGGTGCATCACCAGTGCTCGACTTTAAATGAATCGGTCGGCTTGACGAGCCAAGTCGATCGATCGCCCGTCCCATCCTGTCGATCGGCCAGCTAAATCAGCCATGACCGGATTGTTGATGCTGACGGGCCTAACATTGTTGTTCGATGGGCCTTGTGGGGGAATGTCAAATTCGTCTCCAACACTCCTTATGATTGAGTATGGAGAATGTTTGGTAGAACACAGTTTATTATGACCTAAACAATTTTCTCAATAGTTTTTATACTTGAATTTTTCGTACCAAGTCGATTTAACTAAACTTTAATTCAAATATATTAAAGAAACTATCAAATTCAAATTGAAATCCAAACACTAATCGAAATGATGATTGTCAGTTTTGCGTCGTTTTGTTCATGATGGTTTCATTAAACTAGATTTTGATGAATCAGTTTTTTACATGTAAAAAAAGAAATTGGGGATTACCCAAAACCCAAAAATATACATAAACCTAAAAACGTTCAAAATCTGAAAATATATTTAAAAATCCAAAAATATACACGAACCCCGAAAACATTAAACCTACTTTAAATACCAAATATATATTAGAAAGCTCCAAAATGCACCCAAAAAAACTATACATACCTAAAAACGCAAAAAAATACATTCAAAATATATCCAGAATCCCAAAATGTACCAAAAATATACCTGAAATGTCAACATATATATTGTAATACCTTATATATACATATAATTTTTAATTATCTGGGTGTAAGACCAGGTAGAAAAATAAAACATAACTAAAAATGGACAAAATTGGTCTTTATGGGTTGACTAATAGTTCGATTTTCAGGTATAGGTAGGCCTGGGCAACCGGGGGATCAATCGGGTTTCGGATGTTCGGTTCTAGAAAAAACAACCCCATTAGGGGATTTTAAAAATTTGGATCGATTTCGGTTTGGTTTTGATATCACCACAAAGTTATGATTTAAACCGATGTGCATTCGGATATCGGTTCTTGATCGGGTTTTGGTTATGAAACCACTATATTGTAGTTGGTTGAAAGTGATAAATACTTGGTACTCTTGCTCTGTATGACATAATCGCCATGGACGTAAAACATGTAACGCAACTCTGTATGAAAGACAAATGCAAACTCATAAAACATGTGAAAAGAACAACTTTGTATACAAAAGACAAAGACATTTGTACTTGTGAAACTAGACACAATCAACTCTGTTAACATTCGAACTCATATGTACATTCATTCTTGTACACAAGTAGACTGTCTAAGAGTAGTAATCACTAATCAGACACAAAGATGAAAGCAACTTCAAAATATTATTAAGATAGAAGTGATCCAAAGATCACTATTATTGAAATGAAAAACAGAACAAAAATCACCATTATCCAAAGACCAAAAACCAAACAGAAAGCAACATAGATTAATGGAAAAAAAAATAAAGTCTCTGAAACTTCAATCTCCAGCCGAGAAACCTTCATAATCCAGACTTCAAGCATCAATATGGTGAACTTCAAACTCTGATAAAAGACAAAAAAAAATTCAGTTAAATAGCGCATATACAAATCAAATGAGTACAGAAGATAGGCAAATGAATTCATACCTTTCTCAAGCTTATCAAACTCTTCAACATCAGCTAGGATTTTCTCATTTGTGATGATGGTTTCCTTAAGCTTGATGTCAGCATGAAGTATCTCTCGCCATCTCTGCAAGGACCGGATACTTCATTTTATGCACCTTCCACCACGACAGAATGTCAAACTCCATTCCCGGTAAGAGCTTTGGGGTCTCAACCGCCTCCTTTAAGTAAACTTCAAGCTCATCCCTAGTATCTTCACCTTTTTCTGCAACAAGTTCCTTGTACACAACATCCATCCTTTCATAACTGAAATCCTCAACCACCAGTTCCATTCTTTCCACTCCTTGTTCCTGAGAGTCTGGAGCAGAGACGCCAGAGGCTTCGGTTGGTTGCGATGCTTGTACAGAAGATACTTTGAAACGCATGTTGTACTCCTTAAACATGGATGTGAGAAGATCAGTCACCATCTTTGCCATTTCCTTAGCCTCCAAGCTATCTTTCCCATACAGCTTCTCAAAACAGAGCTTCGCGAAATGCATCTTCTGTGTAGGGTCGAAGATGGTTGCTAAGATCAAGATTTTGTTGACACCCTTGATGCCATCCCAATACTTTAAAAACTTCTGCAACATTTCTGATGCCTTCAACTTCAACTCAGAGTCTACGCTACTAGGTAAACCAATGATATTTCTCTCAATTGTCACTATCTCACCATAGCATTTGAAAGCATTGACCTTAGATGAGGCAGAGACAACCAAGATGCTGTTGTAAAATATGACCAAAAACCTAATAAGCTTTTCAACAGCTTTCCAGTCCCAAGAATCAGGTGGTCCACACCGCTTAGCCACATAATCTACCTCTAGAAGATAGTCATTGTACAGCATATCTTCTGCTTCCATTCTATCAAATGCTACTTTAAACTGTAATGCTCTAGATAGCATAAGAAAAGTTGAATTCCACCTAGTCTTTACATCCAGGGGCAAGCCACCACAAGTCATCTTACCATTTGTGATTATCTGATCAATGGCATTTAACCTAGTGGTTGAGGACCTAACATACTGAACAGCATTCCTGATAGCTAACACATTCGGACTTAAATCACCTAAACCCTCCTTAGCTACCAAGTTCATAATATGAGCGGCACACCTCATGTGTAAGAAATTCCCGTCTAATACAAAAGCATCAGGGGAAATGGAGCTAAAGGCCTCATGAATAGCAGAAGTATTTGCGGTTGCATTGTCTACTGTGACGCAAAACAGCCTCTCAAGACCCCAGTCAGCTAAACACTCTAAAAGAACATCAAAGATTGTCTGACCTTTGTGATCCATGACATACTTGAAGCCAATGATTAACTTCTTCAGCTGCCACTGATTGTCAATGAAATGTGCAATGATAACCATATAAATTACACCTGCAAAACATGAAAACAATTAACAGTTTGTATAAGCGTATAAAAATTGGTTGAGTAAAATAGTTGTGTCGACAAGTTTTAGAAAAAAAAAACAAAGTACCTGTGAATTGGGATACCCAAATATCAGTGGTAAGTGAAACTCTTTGTTTACTCGTGATGAGTAAGTTCTTCAGTGCTGCTTTCTTTTTCACAAACATCTCCACGATGTTCCATGTCAAAGTCCTTCTTGAGTGGGGCTTGAAAGGCAAAACCTTGCAAAGTAAGACATTAAAAGAGTAAGTAAGTTTGATGATTTAAAAAAAAAAAAACTAGTTAAAGGCAACGATATGCAAGGTTGTACTTTGTCGCAGAAGTGCTTAAAAGCAGTACTTTCAATGAATGAAAGTGGCAATTCTGCTAACACCACCAGCTCGTTGCAAGCTTCTTTGAAAACCGCTTCAGTCAGTTTGGATGCCTTCAGGTTGCCTCCATTACCAATCTGCTGATGATTATTTTTCTGAGAAGTTAACCATGCTATGTGTTCTTTGCAAATTTGCAGATGCTGCTTCAGGTTAGAAGTTCCTGACTTGGATGTACATGAAAAGATCTTCTGGCAATGGTGACAGACACACTTGTTTCGATTCTCTTTGTTTCGGGTGAAATGCGCCCACACAGCAGACCTAGGCACAACCATCTTCTTCACCTTCTACGCCTGAGATGATTCTCCAGATGTTGCATCTGCAGCCGCTTGGTACTCTTGTTCTTTAAATTGCATTTCAACATCAGTTGCTTGGTTATCGAAAGCTGAGGATGTCATCTGCAAGAGAACAAAAAAAAATAGTATTAGCTTTAGAATTATTTAACCAACATTAGTACATTACAATAAATCATAGGAGTTCTATCAACATCAAACTAACATTGCAATATATGAAAACTAGAGACATACTAAGAGCCAAACGACAATTCAAGTTTAAGAACCGAAGAACTAACATTATTTCAAGTTAGTTCAAGTTTAAGAACTGAAGAACTAACATCATTTCAAGTTTAAGAACCAACACAAGAACAGCTGAAGAACTAACATCACACGCATCATTACTCATTACACATACAGACACAAATGTGACAACTAAACGACAATTCAAGTTTCATGTCAAATTCTTTTCAGACTAAGAATAAAAAGCACACAGCTTAACTCGAATTGATCACAAATAATATTATCTACCCAAAATCTAAATTTGAAAATTGAAGATGCATGAATGATGCATCGGATTGATTCAGTGACAAAAAAAAAGAATGATTCATCGAGTATTGAGAAGAAAAATAAACACCTCGGATTTGATTACTTTCTGTCTAAAGAGGTGGAATGGCTTGTCAAGTCTAAGGATACACAGAGACATATATAGGAGCTGAAATAAGGGTTTCGATTTTGAATCGACGATAGAATCATTGAGAGGATATTTGATTTTCGGGTAATGGAAAGGATTTCGGATTGCATGATACGCAAGTTGAGATTTTGGAAAGGTTTGTTTGAGATTTCCGGAGATAATCGTGGTGAATCTACTCTCGATTCGAAAATGAAAGAAAGAAAGAAAGAAAGAAAGAAAGAAAGAAAGAGGGGCTAGAGAAGAGCAATCGGGTATCAGCGCTAATGAATCGGTTGTCGGTTTTTAAACCTACCCAAACCGACATCCATTCTAACCCAAAATCACGAACCGAATGGTTTATTTATAAAATTCGAAACTGAATCGAACCGCTTTAATCGGACCGGGTACCGATCGGTTGATCGGTTCTCTGATATATTGCTGTGGGAACCGAAATTCGCACCGTCAAATTAAGTTGATTTGGAGGAAAGCCAAGTGAACCAAGCCTTCCCTGAAGGTCCCGGATATCTGCTGGGCCGCACACGACACAATTAGTTCGACAAAGAAAATATGAAAACGAAATAAAAATCGTAAGAAAAAAGAATAGAGCAAGAGATTTTATTTCCGAATCCGCGTTTGAGCGTGAACAACAGGTAAGAGCCTTGGCTACGAGAGCTGTCGGCAAGTTCGCTAGTCTGATCGCCTAAGTCTATCCTAGTTGAGTCGCAGCTCGCTAGTGAAAACAGAAAATAATGCTAAGTTGCTCTAAGTGCTCTGGACGTTTTTTGTGATCTGGTTTGCTTCTTGCTCAAAGCTCTCCTTATATACTCCTCCTATGACGGTCTATCTTCTCGCGGGCTGAGTTGGGCTTTTTCCATTTTCGTCCATCTTTGTATTTATCGGGAAACTTGACATTTATCTTCGGGAAACTCGACATTTATCTTCTGGAAACTTGATATTTATCTCTTATGGAAACTTGACATTTATCTCTTATGTGAGGATAAAGATAAACCGTCATAGTTATCCTTCTTTTTCGGAAAATCGTACGTGGGCCGTTTTGGCCGCGTTGGGCTGTTTAGGCGTTTTTACGGTTTTTCGAAAGGACAGTCTTTGAAGGTCTCGGTGTTTCCGAAGGAACCTCGATTCCTTGTTTAGTCGAGGAAGTGTCGTTCTAGAATAACCGTGATCATACCAAACTTGCGTAGACTGATCCGAACAAGCTAAGATGGGATCGAACCGGACACGATAGGAACGAGACCGGGACGAGGGCCGTGGACCGACGCCAGGCCGACCCGCGCGACGGGTGCCGCCGGCGCCAACCGGTGTGCCCTGCCGGCGCCAGGCAGGGTACCGCCGGCTCCAGGGCCGGCCCGCGGGGTGCCCCCGGCGCCAGGCCGTGGTGCCCCGGCGCCAGGCCAGCCCTCTCCCGCGTGCCGCCGGCGCCAGCCAACCCGTGTCCCGGGTGCCGCCGCGCCAGGCCGGCCTGCGTGACGGGTGCCGCCGGCGCCAGGCCGCCGCGTGACGGTGCCCGGCGCCAGACCGGGTGCCGCCGCGCCAGGCCAGCCCGCTCCCGTTCCGCCGGCGCCAGGCCAACCCGCTCCCGCGTGCCGCCTTCCCAGCCGGGTGCCGCCGCGCCAGTCCAGCCGCGTCCCGTGTTCCGCCGGCCCGGCTGGCCCGCGTCCTTCGCGTCGCGCCGCGCCTTGCCAGCCCGCTTCCCGCTTGCCGCCCGGTGCCAGGGCGGGTGCCGCCGCCTCGCCCCGCCGCGTGCCGCCCGCGCCAGGCCGGGTGCCGCCGGCGCCAGCCAGCCCGCGTCCCGCGTGCCGCCGGCGCCAGGCCGGGTGCCGCCGGCGCCAGGCCAGCCCCGTCCCGCGTGCCGCCGGCGCCAGGCCGGGGTGCCGCCGGCGCCAGGCCAGCCCTCGTCCCGCGTGCCGCGCGCCAGCCGGGGTGCCGCCGGCGCCAGGCCAGCCCGCGTCCCGCGTGCCGCCGGCGCCAGGCCTGGTGTGCCGCCTGCGCAGCCCGCGTCCCGCTGCTGCTGGTGCCAGGCCGTCTTGCCGTCCGTGGGTTTGTTCGATCTTTCCCTCGTCAGTCGTTTGCGGGAAATCTTTCGAGTTTTGGGAGGGTCTCTAGTCGTAGATCTCGAGATAATTGTTTCCACGAGATTCTGCGAGTATCGGATTTTGAGATGGACTTAGATCTTCAGATTTTCCGTCGTCGAGGATGAGAGCAATGCGGCTCCGAGTTTTAGATATGTTAAAAGATGAATCTTTAAAACAATCGGGAAGGTTTTACGGAAGACTCATTGTAGATCTCGGACAATCCAGACATGGATTTCAAGGGACCAGGATGCTGTCATCGCCCGAGATCGTGAGACGATCGCATTGATGGGCGCCAGGACCCTCGCCGTTGGCGCCAGATGGGAGTGGACGAGCCTTCCGTGAGTTTTATCGAGCGACGACCCGTTTCTTGGATTTGATCATCGCTTGGCTTTTCTTTCGAGGACTTTCGGGTGACGATTTCGTCATTGACCGATTTTGACCCCAACAGTTAGCCCCCCAGCTAGCTAGGAACCGTAGAGCCTGTCGGATCCTAGCTCGCGGTATAGCCGTGTGGGAAAGTGTTGAGATGTAATCGTCTGCCGAAAATCGGGGTAAATAGTGATTTTACCTCCTTTATATGGAGTAAGAAATCTCTTTCTTACTTCATCACAAGGTTTTTACTCTCTCTCTCAAGAATCCTTTCTCTCTCTTTAAGAACAATGTCTTCAAGATCCTCAAAGAGAAACTCTTCTTCCCATTCATCCTCGGATGACTCTCCTGCTCATGTAACGGTAAAGCAGGAGGAGTCGGTCGAGGAGGAAAAGAGGAATGCGTATTACCGAGCCCTTGTAGGTTCGCCCCCTACACTGCCAGAGATCCCTGTTCCGAAGAGGCCTCTGAGGCAGCCCGGTGCTCCTTTTGCGCCGAGCTCGGTTTCTCGTAAATATCTCAAGGTTCTTCGAGATTTTTACCAGGTTCCTGAAGGAGTCAAATTTCGGATTCCCGTTGGTAACGAGAGTGCAAGGAATCCTCCGCACGATTTCTTTACATGTTACGAAGCTTTCTTTACGTACTGCCGTATGTGGTTCCCAATTCCTGGTGCCATTGTTCGTGCGCTTCACCGCTTCGAACTTTCGATCAGCCAACTCAGCGTTCCTGCCTTGGAGAGTTGGCTTGGCGTACTAATTGCTAGCTACGAACTCGGGATTGATCTTGGTCCCGATGATTTCGAAGGTCTTTGGGGTACTCGTTTATGCTTTAGATTCATAAAAATTAGATAATAATAATAAATTTAAATTTAGATAGTATTATAAAATATGGTAATGTAAAAAAATTAGAGAAAATAAATAAAAACAATTTTTTTTTTGACATCAAAAACTCCATATTTTTATTAAGATGATTCTAACCAAGTGGTGTCTAGCACCAGCCAAGTTGGAACCTCAGAGTTAACATGGGAATAACAAAAACCACGAGCCCGAGCACCTTTCGCAAGGCGATCAGCGCGGATGTTCTTTAACCGTGAAACAAAAGAGATGGAGCAAAACAAAAACTTAGAACGGAGCTCAAAGAACTCATCAAACTCAGCCATAAGACTTGGCCATTCTTCTTCTTCCTCAATAAGCTTAACCAGTTGTAGACAATCTGATTCAAAAGCCATCGAGTCGTGACCGAGAATTAGTGAGGACTTCATAGCCCACAGCAAAGTACAGAACTCTGCATGTAGGGGAGACAAAACACGGTTACTCGCATATGAACCAAACATTGTACTCCCATCCTCATTCTCAATCACGAGACCACCACCGTATTGGGCATTGTCGTCTTTCCATGATGCATCGAACATGAAAAAAGGTCTCCGCGACGGCACATCCACTATCGCCGGTATATTTATCGTTGCGTTCTCCTCCATTGCCTCTGGGATAATTTGTGCCTGTCTCCAATCCTCCGCCTCCAATTTCGCAGATTGGACCATCTCTAGGGGTAAGATCTCCTTGTTCTTAAAGACTTTTTCATTACGCGCCTTCCATAGGAACCAGAGGATCCAGGGGATACAAGCTACATCTTCCCCGCTTCCATTCCTTTTGTGAAGACAGTTGAGGATCAAGTCAAAATTACTGTAGATAGAAGTACTCGGGAACTCGCCCAGACATAGAGGAAGCTGCACAGAGACCAAGTCTGAGATGCCAGCGGGCATTCAAAGAGCAAGTGATTGATCGTTTCCTCTTCGAGCCCGCATCTAGGACAGGTCCGTGATGGGTGGGAGTGCCGATCAGCTAGACGGTTGCATACCGGAACACAATTCGACAGGGCCTGCCATATGAAGTGCTTTATCTTCTGCACTGTTTTAAACTTCACATACCAGCTGAGTAAGGCTGGAGATACTCGGTTCAGAGCAGAGATCAGGGGGAAAGGTCATTATCCAGTCGACACATCTCGTCATATCCTGTTTTGACGGAGTAGATTCCTGATTTCGTATAAACCCAGCAAAAACTATCAATTTTGAAAGTTCTGCTGATTCTTAAGATGGTAATAAGCGGAATATCTTCAGGAACAATGAGAGTTTTCAGCAAATCTACATTCAAGCTCTTGGTATTGCGATCAATAAGTTTGGTTTCTGGATTGGACTAATACCCGCAGGCTGGCAAGGAGGGATGGTAGGGAGCCACGTCTCGTCCCAAACTCTGGTATAATAACCTGAGCCTAAGGATTTACGCAGGCCAGATTTCAGGAGAGGTTTCGCCGCCATTAAACTGCGCCATACGTAGGAAGGAGAACTCGCTTTCTCGATCTCGATCGGGTTCGAGTTCTGAAAGTATCTCCCTTTAAGAACTCTGCTAGTAGGGACGAAGGGTATTGCACAAGGTGCCACGGCTGCTTGGCTAGCAAAGCGAGATTAAAGTTTTTTAATCACGGAATCCCAGGCCTCCTTTGTCCTTCGGTACGCAAATTTTATTCCATGTAATCCAGTGTAAACCTCCATTATTTTTCTTGGTACTCCACCAGAATCTCACAATCGCACTAGACAATTTCTTAATAATGTCTTGAGGGAGTAGGAAACACGACATAACATAGGAAGGGAGTGCCTGCCTGCGCCACAGACTTAATTAAGACCTCTTTTGCTCCTTTGGATAATAATTTCGCCGACCATGAATTTATACGACTCAGGAGGCGTTCCTGGATAAAGGCAAACACTTATCTCTTAGACCCACATATTTTCTCTGGTAGTCCCAAATAGACGCCCATACCTCCCTCTCGGGAGATACCGAGAGCGTTTTTGATTTCCGTCTTCAGTTCTGCGGGGACCTTGCTACCAAAAAAAATAGAGGACTTTGAGACATTTAGCTTCTGTCCCGAAGCTTTACCTTACTCCTCGATAATCTTCATGAGCTCTCTACATTGATCTGGTTCAGCTTTGCAGAAAAACAAGCTATCAACGGCAAACAAGAGATGTGATACCGGAGGACTATCTCTCGCGATTTTTAAATTTAAAATTAAAGTATTTTCTTTAAAATAATTTTTTCAAAAATTAAAATGTAGCTTCAAATTTTTTTGTTTGCCCCAGGACCCCTGATCGCATTGAGCCGGCCCTGACTATACTGCTCACAAATTTTATAGCGCAAAGCTGAGAGTTTCCCTCCAGGATTTCTTTAGTCTCTTGTTTTCCACTAATCTCTTACTTTTATGGATAGTTCAGAGATTGTACCATTTAAAGTTTTTGTGGAAGAGTTGGCAAAGGAAAAAGTCATCACAGGTGTTGATTATCAATTCCCATGCCGCATATATAAGCTTTATAAAGGAGTGAAACATCTATAGAGACGTGTTGTGAAATACTTCTTTTAATTTTCAGGACCATGGAGAAGAATATAGCTCAAAATATTATCTCTAACTTTAAACTGTAATTAAATGTTAGACTTATAGTTGTCAAGACATTTTTCACAGTTGTCAAGACATTTTTCACAAATGGGTTCATCTTGCGAGCCATAAGAATGTAAATTCCCATTTTCAACTAATCTGGGCATATAATTTTTTTTTTGGTGTCCCTTAAACATTTTAGGAAGCGTGTTTCTTTAAAAAAATTGCTTTCATGTTATCATTATGTATATTCTCTCAACAAATATCATCAAAATTATTATTCAAACTAATTAGATTTTAATAATTAAAACAATGAAATGAACAGAATGTGAGAAGACTTCTAGTTTGAGGACTAAACAAATTCCCAAGAAATGTATGAATGCTTACTAAACAACATCCTGTGACTGTGAGTCATCTTTCGTGACGGCAAGCAACTCAATATTTAAACTCGTTAACTATACGTGGGCAGAATGAGTATTACTTAGGCTCAAGGTTGAATGATACAAAAAGAATAAAACAGATAATTTATTAGCATTAAAGAGTAAATCGTTTATCTTAGTAAGAGCATTTCAATTTATTTGATGTTTAAGGATTGTTTTGAAAAACAAGTGGTGTTGTTGCTATTCTAGATAAAATATTAATGCTCATTAAGATTTGTGACCAGTCTACAGTAATTATTGGTTGAATTTGTTCTAAGTGATGTTTTTATATAATCAAGATAAATTGTATAAAAAATTACTTCTTAATATATGTGCACTAGCCTTACCATTGACTAAGATAAAATAGAGAGAATAGTGACAAAGAGTTGTACAAAACTCATGGAAAACTGCCTATTCGATTTCAATAATTCAATAATTTTCATGGTGTATTTTATATCTCAATTAATTTTGATATCATGTTGATTTTATCCTGAATTAAATTTTCTTTTAAATAAATTACTTGAATGATTAAACTTTACCCAAAATCTACATTAACCTAAATAATGTTGCTCAATCATATACTAAGATAGATGCTACATGTACATTTTCTATTGAGTTAAATATTATTTGGCTAAAAACAAATTATTGTAAGTTATCAACAAAATCTGAAAATGTACCAAAAATTTATTGTAAGTTATCAACAAAATCTGAAAATGTACCAAAAATTTAAATATATAACCAATTTTGTAAGAAACAATAAATGACACAGAGTCAAAAAATAAAATCAAAATTTCAAAAATATACAGAAAAATCAAGAAATGCTATCTTAAATATC
Organism: Brassica juncea; assembly: GCA_018703725.1. Taxonomy (NCBI): domain Eukaryota; kingdom Viridiplantae; phylum Streptophyta; class Magnoliopsida; order Brassicales; family Brassicaceae; genus Brassica; species Brassica juncea. The sequence continues at coordinate 60,181,552 of CM031940.1, forward strand.
GAAAATATACATAAAACTTAAAATATTCCCAAACCCAAAGAAATATACCAAACAAGTCAAATATACCCAAAGACCAAAACTTATACCCAAAAATCCAAGGAACCCTATATACACTCATGATCAAAAACACACATGAAAGCTTGAAAGACATTAAAAATATCTTTAGTACTGAAATTATACATGTAAACCTAAAAAAACAATAAATATCCATACCCCAAAAATATATCTGAAAACTAAGAAAAAAAATAAATGAAGTACTAAATAAATTGTAATGCCTAGAAATAGTTAGTGCATATAGTTTTTGAATTATTTGGGCATCTGATATGGTAAAAACTTCATAATTGAACCCGATGCAAATCAGGTTTTGGGTCGATTATGGTTCAGGAACTATAATTTTTACCTATACCTAGGCCTGGGCAATTGTTGGGGTCAAAATCGGTCAATGACGAAATCGTCACCCGAAAGTCCTCGAAAGAAAAGCCAAGCGACGATCAAATCCAAGAAACGGGTCGTCGCTCGATAAAACTCACGGAAGGCTCGTCCACTCCCATCTGGCGCCAACGGCGAGGGTCCTGGCGCCCATCAATGCGATCGTCTCACGATCTCGGGCGATGACAGCATCCTGGTCCCTTGAAATCCATGTCTGGATTGTCCGAGAATCTACAATGAGTCTCCGTAAAACCTTCCACGATTGTTTTAAAAGATTATTTTTAACATAATCTAAAACTCGGAGCCGCAATGTCTCATCCTCGACGACGGAAAATCTGAAGATCTTTAAGTCCATCTCAAAAAATCCCGATACTGCAGAAATCTCGTTGGAAACAATTATTCTGAGATCTACGATATAGAGACCCTCCCAAAACTCCGAAGATTTCCCGCCAAAGACTGACGAGGGAAATATCGAAACAAACCACACGGACGGCAAAGACGGCCTGGCACCAGCAGCACGCGGGACGCGGGCTAGGCGCCGCGGCCACCCCGGCCTGGCGCCGGCGGCACTGCGGGACGCGGGCTGCCTGGCGCCGGCGGCCCCGGCCGGGAGCCGGCGGCCACCAGGACTGGCGCCGTCGGCAAGCGGACGCGGGTGGCCTGGCGCCGGCGGCAGCGGGACTAGGGATGGCCTGGCGCCGGCGGAACCCCGCCTGGCAGCCGGCGGCACGCGGGACGCGGGCTGGCCTGGCGCCGGCGGCCCCCGGACTGGCAGACGGCCGGCACGCGGGACGAGGGCAGCCCCGGCGCCGCGGCACGCGGGGGCGGGACGCGGGCTGGCCTTGCGCCGGCGCAACCGGCCCCGCGGCCCGCCGTCGCCGTCGCTGACCGGGTTGTGCGCCTGCGCGGCCGCAGCGTGACGCGGTGCTGGCCTCGCGGGCCAGGAAGAGCTGCGCGCGGCGACACCCGGTCTGGCTCCGGCCACCCGTACGCGGGCCCGGCCTGGCGCCGGCGGCACCCGGCCTGGGCGCCGAGGGGCGGCACACCTCACGCCGGACGCGCCCTGGCGCCGGCGGTACCCCGGGGACAGGTTGGCCCTGGCGCCGGCGAGTCAAGCGGGAAGCGGGCTGGCCTGGCGACGGCGGCACCCGGCCTGGCGCCCGGCGCACCGTCACACGGGCTGCCTGTGGCCCGCGGTACCCGGCCTGTGTCGCCGGCGGCACCCGGCCTGGCGCCGGCGGCACCCGTCGCGCGGGTCGGCCTGGCGTCGGTCCACGGCCCTCGTCCTGGTCTCGTTCCTATCGTGTCCGGTTCGATCCCATCTTAGCTTGTTCGGATCAGTCTACGCAAGTTTGGTATGATCACGGTTATTCTAGAACGACACTTCCTCGACTAAACAAGGAATCGAGGTTCCTTCGGAAACACCGAGACCTTCAAAGACTGTCCTTTCGAAAAACCGTATAAAACGCCTAAACGGCCCAACGCGGCCAAAACGGCCCACGTACGATTTTCCGAAAAAGAAGGATAACTATGACGGTTTATCTTTATCCTCACATAAGAGATAAATGTCAAGTTTCCATAAGAGATAAATATCAAGTTTCCAGAAGATAAATGTCAAGATTTCCGAAGATAAATGTCAAGTTTCCCGATAAATACAAAGATGGACGAAAATGGAAAAAGCCCAACTCAGCCCGCGAGAAGATAGACCGTCATAGGAGGAGTATATAAGGAGAGCTTTGAGCAAGAAGCAAACCAGATCACAAAAAACGTCCAGAGCACTTAGAGCAACTTAGCATTATTTTCTGTTTTCACTAGCGAGCTGCGACTCAACTAGGATAGACTTAGGCGATCAGACTAGCGAACTTGCCGACAGCTCTCGTAGCCAAGGCTCTTACCTGTTGTTCACGCTCAAACGCGGATTCGGAAATAAAATCTCTTGCTCTATTCTTTTTTTCTTACGATTTTTATTTCGTTTTCATATTTTCTTTGTCGAACTAATTGTGTCGTGTGCGGCCCAGCAGATATCCGGGACCTTCAGGGAAGGCTTGGTTCACTTGGCTTTCCTCCAAATCAACTTAATTTGACGGTGCGAATTTCGGTTCCCACAGTTTGGCGCTAGAAGGAGGGGGGGGTTACGGATCTATCTATCTCGCAACTGCACACGCTCGATCATGTCAGCCGACGCCACCAAGGATCAGCCAGCGCTAGACGGCACACCCGTCGATGCCAACGCTGAGAAGACTCCAGCCGGAGACGCGTCCACAGTCACTGCTGATGCAAACACTGAGGCGCTCAAGCAGATGAAGGAACTGTTTACTTCCGCCCAGGCGCGGGCAGAACAACAGGACAAGCTGATAACCTCGCTCGCAAAACAGGTCGATACCTTAACTGCGAGGAGCAAGTTGCCGCGCGGATCCACCAAGGCACGCCGCGGCAGGAGACTCGACTTCGGATCTCCCGAAGCACGAGAGAAAGATGCCCCGAAAGAGCCCACTCCCGAGGGAAACGGCTCCGAGAGGACAGCAAACGACCTCGCAGGACCTTCCACTCCCGGCTGCGGGAAACAAGGAAAGCGACGTCGAGCGCATCGATCTAGATGTCAGCGACCGATCAGATCCTTCCGATGAAGACGCTGACATCCACCCCAGGAGAACCCGAAGCCAGTCCGCTCGGCAGACGGTATCCTTCGATAGGCCCATGACAGAAGAGGAAGAAGAACTCTACTGGATGGAGCAGGAAGAACTCGCGGAAGATCAAACTCGGATCTATCGCGACCAGCGTCGACAGGTTCGGAGGAACGCCGGCGGCAATAGCGAGATCCATGATCTCCGTGAATCTCTCAAAAAGACCGTGGCTGAAGTAAAAGCGGTAAAATCGCAGATCCATCAGGCGACCAGTTCCGCCCCCGAGATCGATAGACTTCTCGAGGAAGCACGGAAAACACCGTTCACCACTCGGATCACGGAAACACGCATCTCAGACCCAGGGAAGATCAAAATCCCGATCTATGACGGTACGACGGATCCTAAGTCTCACCTGCAGTCCTTCCAGATCGCAATGGGTAGGTGCAAACTCCCGGAGCGCGAACGGGACGCAGGTCATTGTCTTCTCTTCGTCGAGCACCTCAAAGGTGCTGCACTCGAGTGGTTCTCCCGGCTCAAATGGAACTCCATCGGAAGCTTCCGCCAACTGGCCTCGGCGTTTCTCAAACAGTACTCCATGTTCATGGATAGAGAAACGTCCGACGTGGATCTATGGAGTCTAGCTCAGAAGGAAGACGAGTCACTCCGCGACTTCATGCGAAGGTTCAAACTGGTGATGGCCAGAGTAACGGGCATCAGCGACAATGTCGCAATCGACGCCCTGAGAAAAACTCTCTGGTACAAGTCAAAGTTCCGAAAGTGGATACTACTGGAAAAGCCGCGGACAATCCAGGATACTCTCCACAAGGCAACAGACTTCATCATCATTGAAGAAGAGATGAAGCTTCTATCGCAGAAGCACGGACCGCAGAAAACCGCGTCCAAGAAGAAACCCTCTCGTAACGACAAATACGTCCATCACGAAGGGGAAGACGTCCAAGGCGAGCATAACTACGCCGTCAACTCGGAGCAGGGCAAAACCTCCGGAAACACCTGGACCAGGAACCAGTACAAGGATAACTCCTACTGCGAGTTCCACGAGACCAGAGGCCACTCCACTGCGAACTGCAAGGTTCTCGGCGCCCGGCTCGCCGCAAAACTCCTCACCGGCGAGCTATCAAAGGTCAAGAGTATAAAGGACTTGCTCCTGGATTCCGACCGCCCAAAGACTAACAAAACTACCTCCAAAGACCGCACGACCGAAAACCAATCAGGGGAAAAGCGCGGAAGAAGACAGGACGACCAAGGGAACAACAGCAGTCGCCAGAGGGTAAACATGATCATTGGAGGATCACAGTTCTACCAGGACTCTGTCTCATCGATAAAAGCCTACGGGCGAAAAGCCGAGACCAGTTCCAACTGGTTCCCGGACAGCGATGTTCCTAACCACACTATCGCTTTCGAGGAACACGAGACCGTCGGAATCGACAAACCTCACTGCGACCCTTTGGTAATCGACCTGGTCATCCAGGATCTCGAAGTCGGTCGCATTCTCGTCGATACTGGAAGCACGGTCAACGTCATCTTCCGCGACACCCTCTACAGGATGAAGATCCCACTTGGGGAAGTCGTCCCTGAGCCAAAACCGTTGACGGGGTTCTCGGGCGTCACTACCATGACCCTCGGGAAAATTAAACTCCCAGTCATGGCGAAGGAAGTTACAAAGATCGTCGAGTTTGCAGTAGTCGACAACCCGGCCATCTACAACGCCATCATGGGAACCCCATGGATCAACTCCATGAAGGCAGTACCGTCCACATACCACCTCGGTATCAAGTTCCCGACTCCGACCGGAACCGCAGCCATATGGGGTAGCCAGAAACAGTCGAGACTCTGTTACCTAGCCGAGTTCAAACTGCGAAAAGATCGGGACACCCATGCGGTCAACTCAAAACGAGCAAAGGAATCACACAACATTCCCGAAGACTCGAGGAAAGATGATCCAGAATCATCCGAACAGGCAACGATTCAAGAAGGCGACAAAGCCTCTGAATCCACCGCCGTAGGACCGGACAGCTCGACCCCCGCACACACCACTGATCCGACCAGCACGATCGGAACGGCGACGCACGGGGAGTAAAAACGTCCGCAGCAACTATCAGAACTACGAGATGGCTTGATCCTCGAAAGAGGTACGTAGGCAGCTCGTCGAAACCCGACGAGTTCAGCTATCCCCCTCACCAAAAAGGGGGGGGACTGGGTGCGTATACTCCTATACTCCCACAAAAACGCGAGAATCCGCATATGTACTGTAAACTTCTCGAAATTTTTTAAGATTCTTTCTATCTTTTATACTTACTTAAACGCATCAACGCTTCGGAAAAACGAAAATCATATCTTCAAAAGAAACGCGAGACGTCGCAACTTCTTAAAAAGATAACAAAACTCGTATTATCCGCAAAAGACAGTCCACCAGCGACTTAAAAATAAACTCACGCCCGTCGATTGGCCCCGACGGACGCTCATAAGAAACGTTTCACTCAATACAAAATCGTAGTCAGACCTACAAAGGTCCTCTTACATCCGACAAGGATATCATAGCGCGCTATACAAGAAACCCAAAATTTTGGTTTAGCGTCTCGGATATATTCCGAAGATAGCTCGATTCTTTTAACACAAGTCATATAAGCCGGCGACTAGTCGCGGACTTTAAACGAAAAGAATCAGGAAGAAATCACTAACAGGCAAAACGAAAGCCGATCAGTCATCGCACAGCCTCAAAGCTGAGAGTAAACCTAGGTCTTGCCCTAAACCCAGTCTTGCTGGATCTTGACATCTCACAGACATAGTATCGTATACGAGATCCCAAAACATGTCTCTTATCGCTTACACCTAAAAACGCTCGCTAAAAAGTAGCATACGGACCAAGCGACGAAAAAAGAGTTAGGATACGAAGTGACTACTCGCATCCTTCCCTCTACACTTGACGAAAGTATAAATCAAAACAAAAGACGAAATCTCGCGAATTTTCATACTCATAAAAGCCGCAAAAGACGGCAGGATTCAAAGCCACCAACGGCCAGTCCCGAAAACATAAGAATGCAACCTCCAACGGTCGCAGGATAAAATTACTAAAAACGGCCACACACGGCCAGAAAATTCAATTCACAAAAGGAAGTCAACGTTGAGAAATCCGGATGCAGAAATCCCAAATGAACTAGCAGGCTGGTCCACTTCTTCATTCACACCTCGAGCATTCCCACCATTCTCGGTGTTCTCATCGGCTCCGACCTCCACCGTATCCTCGGAAACCTCGATAGGTTCCCATAGTCTCCGGACTCTTTCTTCTACCGGAGGAACCAAGGACTCAGCATGAGCACACTCGGCCATGAAATCCTTCATTTCAGCGATCTCGGAATCGAAAGAGAAATCTGGGTTCTGAGACTTGTAAAGATTTACAACCGAACCTCGGCACTCGCGGAAATCACCAACAAACTCCTGAGCTTCTTTAAAGCATTGAAACTCAGCGGCAAACGATTCCGCCCGTCTTGCCACCTCCGCTGCGACCACCCTTCTTCCTCTCCTTTCCGCCCGTACGAGAGCCCGAACGTGAAGCTCAGCTTGCTTCGCGTTCTGTGCCTTCACCTCTTGACGGAACCGGAAAAGCTCTCGCTCCACTTCCGTGGTCTTGAAGTTAGCAATCCTGGATTTGCGGAAACTCGAGTCAAGCGCCTCGCTAAACACTCTTAGTCCCTGCATGAAACTCAAGATCAGCAAGCATGCTCATATACGGATTCAAACGCAAAGTTAAAGAAGTTCGAAGGGCCAAACCTCGTTGACGCGTTGGGAGCCCTCGGCAAAAACCCGTTGTTTCTCCTCATCCTCCAGCGACTCATCAGTAGTAAACTCCGGAGGAAGGCCATCAAAGAAGTTGATAGGTGGAAAACCGCTGGCTCCATCTTTTTCCGTTGGAACAAAACTAGGTTTTTCTCCCAACGGTGAAGGGTTTTCTGAGCCTTCCCCATAGTCGATTTCCTTCCCCTTACGAGACCTCTGTCTACGCCTCCGAGAAGGAACCACGGTAACAGGTTCGGCGTCGTACGACGGAACAGAACCCCGGGACCGATAAAGGTTAACCGCATCTCGGATCCGTTCGAGGGTGAAGGATTTCCAGAAAAACGGCCTTTGACGAAGAAGATCTCTCTTGACGAAAACGTTACCAGGCAAATGCGCGGTAGGGTTGTTCCCTACAAAACGAAAATTTTGTCAAAAACACGCACTTCCGAAAAAGTGAGATAGATAACAGAATTTTCGTCATATTACCTCGGTTAAAGTTCCATGCCCGCGGAAATAGATGGAGGCAGCTCTCCTCGACAGACTCGCCATCTATTTGAACAAAGAAGAAACGCTCCTGCCACGATTTGGGATTCGAAGTAGTCCCCTGAATCACGGCCATATCCTTCTTAGGCAGCATGGAATAGTAACCGTCACTCCCCGTCGGCCGAGTACCCCAAAGACCTTCGAAATCATCGGGACCAAGATCAATCCCGAGTTCGTAGCTAGCAATTAGTACGCCAAGCCAACTCTCCAAGGCAGGAACGCTGAGTTGGCTGATCGAAAGTTCGAAGCGGTGAAGCGCACGAACAATGGCACCAGGAATTGGGAACCACATACGGCAGTACGTAAAGAAAGCTTCGTAACATGTAAAGAAATCTTGCGGAGGATTCCTTGCACTCTCGTTACCAACGGGAATCCGAAATTTGACTCCTTCAGGAACCTGGTAAAAATCTCGAAGAACCTTGAGATATTTACGAGAAACCGAGCTCGGCGCAAAAGGAGCACCGGGCTGCCTCAGAGGCCTCTTCGGAACAGGGATCTCTGGCAGTGTAGGGGGCGAACCTACAAGGGCTCGGTAATACGCATTCCTCTTTTCCTCCTCGACCGACTCCTCCTGCTTTACCGTTACATGAGCAGGAGAGTCATCCGAGGATGAATGGGAAGAAGAGTTTCTCTTTGAGGATCTTGAAGACATTGTTCTTAAAGAGAGAGAAAGGATTCTTGAGAGAGAGAGTAAAAACCTTGTGATGAAGTAAGAAAGAGATTTCTTACTCCATATAAAGGAGGTAAAATCACTATTTACCCCGATTTTCGGCAGACGATTACATCTCAACACTTTCCCACACGGCTATACCGCGAGCTAGGATCCGACAGGCTCTACGGTTCCTAGCTAGCTGGGGGGCTAACTGTTGGGGTCAAAATCGGTCAATGACGAAATCGTCACCCGAAAGTCCTCGAAAGAAAAGCCAAGCGATGATCAAATCCAAGAAACGGGTCGTCGCTCGATAAAACTCACGGAAGGCTCGTCCACTCCCATCTGGCGCCAACGGCGAGGGTCCTGGCGCCCATCAATGCGATCGTCTCACGATCTCGGGCGATGACAGCATCCTGGTCCCTTGAAATCCATGTCTGGATTGTCCGAGATCTACAATGAGTCTTCCGTAAAACCTTCCCGATTGTTTTAAAGATTCATCTTTTAACATATCTAAACTCGGAGCCGCATTGCTCTCATCCTCGACGACGGAAAATCTGAAGATCTAAGTCCATCTCAAAATCCCGATACTCGCAGAATCTCGTTGGGAAACAATTATCTCGAGATCTACGACTAGAGACCCTCCCAAACTCGAAAGATTTCCCGCAAACGACTGACGAGGGAAAGATCGAACAAACCCACGGACGGCAAGACGGCCTGGCACCAGCAGCTACGCGGGACGCGGGCTGCGCCGGCGGGCACCCCGGCCTGGCGCCGGGCGGCCACCGCGGGACGAGGCTGGCCTGGCGCCGGCGGACCCCGGCCTGGCGCCGGCGGCAAGCGGGACGCGGGCGGTGGGCCGCGGCACCCCGGCTGGCGCAGGAGGCCACGAGGGACGCGGCTGGCCTGGAGCGGCGCACCCGGCCTGGCGCCGGCGGCACCGAGGGACGCGGGTTGCCTGGCGCCGGCGGCAACCCGGCTGGCGCCGGGGCCGCGGGACGCGGCTGTGCCTTGGCGCCGGCGGCACCCCGGCTATGAGGCCGGCGGCCCGCGGGCTGGCCTGGAGCGCGGGCAACCCGGCCTGGCGCCGGCGGGCCGCGGGAAGCGGTGGGCCCTGGCGCAGGCGGCACGCGGGCCGCGGGCCGGCCCGCGACGGCGGCACGTGTGACGCGGGCTGGATGGCGCGGCGGAACCCGGCCTGGCGCCGGGCACGCGGGACGAGGGTTGGCCTGGCGCCGGCGGCCCCGGGAACGCGGGCTGGCCTGGCGCCGGCGGCACCCGGTTGGCGCCGGCGGCACCCACGCGGGCGGCCTGGCGCCGGCGGCACCCCGTACGAGGCGCGGGCGGACGGCGGACACGGGACACGGGTTGGCCTGCGCGGCGGCACGCGGGACGCGGGATGGCATGGCGCCGGCGGCAACCGGCCTGGCGCCGGCGGCCACCCGTCAGCGGGCCGGCTGGCGCCGCGGTACCGGCTGCGCCGCGCGGCACCCGGCCTGGCGCCGGCGGCACCCGTCGCGCGGGTCGGCCTGGGGTCGGTCCACGGCCCTCGTCCCGGTTCGTTCCTATCGTGTCCGGTTCGATCCCATCTTAGCTTGTTCGGATCAGTCTACGCAAGTTTGGTATGATCACGGTATTCTAGAACGACACTCCTCGACTAAACAAGGAATCGAGGTTCCTTCGGAACACCGAGACCTTCAAAGACTGTCCTTTCGAAAAACCGTAAAAACGCCTAAACAGCCCAACGCGGCCAAAACGGCCCACGTACGATTTTCCGAAAAAGAAGGATAACTATGACGGTTTATCTTTATCCTCACATAAGAGATAAATGTCAAGTTTCCATAAGAGATAAATATCAAGTTTCCAGAAGATAAATGTCGAGTTTCCCGAAGATAAATGTCAAGTTTCCCGATAAATACAAAGATGGACGAAAATGGAAAAAGCCCAACTCAGCCCGCGAGAAGATAGACCGTCATAGGAGGAGTATATAAGGAGAGCTTTGAGCAAGAAGCAAACCAGATCACAAAAAACGTCCAGAGCACTTAGAGCAACTTAGCATTATTTTCTGTTTTCACTAGCGAGCTGCGACTCAACTAGGATAGACTTAGGCGATCAGACTAGCGAACTTGCCGACAGCTCTCGTAGCCAAGGCTCTTACCTGTTGTTCACGCTCAAACGCGGATTCGGAAATAAAATCTCTTGCTCTATTCTTTTTTCTTACGATTTTTATTTCGTTTTCATATTTTCTTTGTCGAACTAATTGTGTCGTGTGCGGCCCAGCAGATATCCGGGATCTTTTTCCGTTGGAACAAAACTAGGTTTTTCTCCCAACGGTGAAGGGTTTTCTGAGCCTTCCCCATAGTCGATTTCCTTCCCCTTACGAGACCTCTGTCTACGCCTCCGAGAAGGAACCACGGTAACAGGTTCGGCGTCGTACGACGGAACAGAACCCCGGGACCGATAAAGGTTAACCGCATCTCGGATCCGTTCGAGGGTGAAGGATTTCCAGAAAAACGGCCTTTGACGAAGAAGATCTCTCTTGACGAAAACGTTACCAGGCAAATGCGCGGTAGGGTTGTTCCCTACAAAACGAAAATTTGTCAAAACACGCACTTCCGAAAAAGTGAGATAGATAACAGAATTTTCGTCATATTACCTCGGTTAAAGTTCCATGCCCGCGGAAATAGATGGAGGCAGCTCTCCTCGACAGACTCGCCATCTATTTGAACAAAGAAGAAACGCTCCTGCCACGATTTGGGATTCGAAGTAGTCCCCTGAATCACGGCCATATCCTTCTTAGGCAGCAGGAATAGTAAAACCCTGTCACTC
>CM031940.1:60192520-60242520 GCA_018703725.1 Brassica juncea
TCCCAGCCTGTTCCGCCGCTCCAGGCACCCGCTTCCCTCTTCCTCCCGCCAGCCAACCCGCGTCCCGCGTGCCGCCTCGCCAGCCGGTTCGCCGCCGCCTCCACCCGCTCCCGCGTCCGCCTGCGCCAGGCCAACCCGCTTCCCTCGCCGGCCATCCGGCCGCCGGCCTTCCCCTGCTTCCCTGCTTTCGCCGCCCTCCGCCGTTCCGCCCGCAGCCGGCCCCTCCCCGTCCTGCCTCCTTCCCTCTGTGTCCGCGCCAATTCCGCTTCCCGTCCCGCCGCCTCTTCCGCCGCTGCTCCAGGCCTTTTCCTCCTGCGCCAGCCTCGCGTCCCCGTGCTGCTGGTGCCAGGCCGTCTTGCAGTCAGTGGGTTTGTTTCGATATTTCCATCGTCAGTCGTTTGCGGGGAAATCTTTCGAGTTTTTGGGAGGGTCTCTAGTCGTAGATCTCGAGATAATTGTTTCCCAACGAGATTCTGCGAGTATCGGGATTTTGAGATGGACTTAGATCTTCAGATTTTCCGTCGTCGAGGATGAGAGCAATGCGGCTCCGAGTTTTAGATATGTTAAAAGATGAATCTTTAAAACAATCGGGAAGGTTTTACGGAAGACTCATTGTAGATCTCGGACAATCCAGACATGGATTTCAAGGGACCAGGATGCTGTCATCGCCCGAGATCGTGAGACGATCGCATTGATGGGCGCCAGGACCCTCGCCGTTGGCGCCAGATGGGAGTGGACGAGCCTTCCGTGAGTTTTATCGAGCGACGACCCGTTTCTTGGATTTGATCGTCGCTTGGCTTTTCTTTCGAGGACTTTCGGGTGACGATTTCGTCATTGACCGATTTTGACCCCAACAATTGCCCAGGCCTAGGTATAGGTAAAAATTATAGTTCCTGAACCATAATCGACCCAAAACCTGATTTGCATCGGGTTCAATTATGAAGTTTTTACCATATCAGATGCCCAAATAATTCAAAAACTATATGCACTAACTATTTCTAGGCATTACAATTTATTTAGTACTTCATTTATTTTTTTTCTTAGTTTTCAGATATATTTTTGGGGTATGGATATTTATTGTTTTTTTAGGTTTACATGTATAATTTCAGTACTAAAGATATTTTTAATGTCTTTCAAGCTTTCATGTGTGTTTTTGATCATGAGTGTATATAGGGTTCCTTGGATTTTTGGGTATAAGTTTTGGTCTTTGGGTATATTTGACTTGTTTGGTATATTTCTTTGGGTTTGGGAATATTTTAAGTTTTATGTATATTTTCGATATTTAAGATAGCATTTCTTGATTTTTCTGTATATTTTTGAAATTTTGATTTTATTTTTTGACTCTGTGTCATTTATTGTTTCTTACAAAATTGGTTATATATTTAAATTTTTGGTACATTTTCAGATTTTGTTGATAACTTACAATAAATTTTTGGTACATTTTCAGATTTTGTTGATAACTTACAATAATTTGTTTTTAGCCAAATAATATTTAACTCAATAGAAAATGTACATGTAGCATCTATCTTAGTATATGATTGAGCAACATTATTTAGGTTAATGTAGATTTTGGGTAAAGTTTAATCATTCAAGTAATTTATTTAAAAGAAAATTTAATTCAGGATAAAATCAACATGATATCAAAATTAATTGAGATATAAAATACACCATGAAAATTATTGAATTATTGAAATCGAATAGGCAGTTTTCCATGAGTTTTGTACAACTCTTTGTCACTATTCTCTCTATTTTATCTTAGTCAATGGTAAGGCTAGTGCACATATATTAAGAAGTAATTTTTTATACAATTTATCTTGATTATATAAAAACATCACTTAGAACAAATTCAACCAATAATTACTGTAGACTGGTCACAAATCTTAATGAGCATTAATATTTTATCTAGAATAGCAACAACACCACTTGTTTTTCAAAACAATCCTTAAACATCAAATAAATTGAAATGCTCTTACTAAGATAAACGATTTACTCTTTAATGCTAATAAATTATCTGTTTTATTCTTTTTGTATCATTCAACCTTGAGCCTAAGTAATACTCATTCTGCCCACGTATAGTTAACGAGTTTAAATATTGAGTTGCTTGCCGTCACGAAAGATGACTCACAGTCACAGGATGTTGTTTAGTAAGCATTCATACATTTCTTGGGAATTTGTTTAGTCCTCAAACTAGAAGTCTTCTCACATTCTGTTCATTTCATTGTTTTAATTATTAAAATCTAATTAGTTTGAATAATAATTTTGATGATATTTGTTGAGAGAATATACATAATGATAACATGAAAGCAATTTTTTTTAAAGAAACACGCTTCCTAAAATGTTTAAGGGACACCAAAAAAAAAATTATATGCCCAGATTAGTTGAAAATGGGAATTTACATTCTTATGGCTCGCAAGATGAACCCATTTGTGAAAAATGTCTTGACAACTGTGAAAAATGTCTTGACAACTATAAGTCTAACATTTAATTACAGTTTAAAGTTAGAGATAATATTTTGAGCTATATTCTTCTCCATGGTCCTGAAAATTAAAAGAAGTATTTCACAACACGTCTCTATAGATGTTTCACTCCTTTATAAAGCTTATATATGCGGCATGGGAATTGATAATCAACACCTGTGATGACTTTTTCCTTTGCCAACTCTTCCACAAAAACTTTAAATGGTACAATCTCTGAACTATCCATAAAAGTAAGAGATTAGTGGAAAACAAGAGACTAAAGAAATCCTGGAGGGAAACTCTCAGCTTTGCGCTATAAAATTTGTGAGCAGTATAGTCAGGGCCGGCTCAATGCGATCAGGGGTCCTGGGGCAAACAAAAAAATTTGAAGCTACATTTTAATTTTTGAAAAAATTATTTTAAAGAAAATACTTTAATTTTAAATTTAAAAATCGCGAGAGATAGTCCTCCGGTATCACATCTCTTGTTTGCCGTTGATAGCTTGTTTTTCTGCAAAGCTGAACCAGATCAATGTAGAGAGCTCATGAAGATTATCGAGGAGTAAGGTAAAGCTTCGGGACAGAAGCTAAATGTCTCAAAGTCCTCTATTTTTTTTGGTAGCAAGGTCCCCGCAGAACTGAAGACGGAAATCAAAAACGCTCTCGGTATCTCCCGAGAGGGAGGTATGGGCGTCTATTTGGGACTACCAGAGAAAATATGTGGGTCTAAGAGATAAGTGTTTGCCTTTATCCAGGAACGCCTCCTGAGTCGTATAAATTCATGGTCGGCGAAATTATTATCCAAAGGAGCAAAAGAGGTCTTAATTAAGTCTGTGGCGCAGGCAGGCACTCCCTTCCTATGTTATGTCGTGTTTCCTACTCCCTCAAGACATTATTAAGAAATTGTCTAGTGCGATTGTGAGATTCTGGTGGAGTACCAAGAAAAATAATGGAGGTTTACACTGGATTACATGGAATAAAATTTGCGTACCGAAGGACAAAGGAGGCCTGGGATTCCGTGATTAAAAAACTTTAATCTCGCTTTGCTAGCCAAGCAGCCGTGGCACCTTGTGCAATACCCTTCGTCCCTACTAGCAGAGTTCTTAAAGGGAGATACTTTCAGAACTCGAACCCGATCGAGATCGAGAAAGCGAGTTCTCCTTCCTACGTATGGCGCAGTTTAATGGCGGCGAAACCTCTCCTGAAATCTGGCCTGCGTAAATCCTTAGGCTCAGGTTATTATACCAGAGTTTGGGACGAGACGTGGCTCCCTACCATCCCTCCTTGCCAGCCTGCGGGTATTAGTCCAATCCAGAAACCAAACTTATTGATCGCAATACCAAGAGCTTGAATGTAGATTTGCTGAAAACTCTCATTGTTCCTGAAGATATTCCGCTTATTACCATCTTAAGAATCAGCAGAACTTTCAAAATTGATAGTTTTTGCTGGGTTTATACGAAATCAGGAATCTACTCCGTCAAAACAGGATATGACGAGATGTGTCGACTGGATAATGACCTTTCCCCCTGATCTCTGCTCTGAACCGAGTATCTCCAGCCTTACTCAGCTGGTATGTGAAGTTAAAACAGTGCAGAAGATAAAGCACTTCATATGGCAGGCCCTGTCGAATTGTGTTCCGGTATGCAACCGTCTAGCTGATCGGCACTCCCACCCATCACGGACCTGTCCTAGATGCGGGCTCGAAGAGGAAACGATCAATCACTTGCTCTTTGAATGCCCGCTGGCATCTCAGACTTGGTCTCTTGTGCAGCTTCCTCTATGTCTGGGCGAGTTCCCGAGTACTTCTATCTACAGTAATTTTGACTTGATCCTCAACTGTCTTCACAAAAGGAATGGAAGCGGGGAAGATGTAGCTTGTATCCCCTGGATCCTCTGGTTCCTATGGAAGGCGCGTAATGAAAAAGTCTTTAAGAACAAGGAGATCTTACCCCTAGAGATGGTCCAATCTGCGAAATTGGAGGCGGAGGATTGGAGACAGGCACAAATTATCCCAGAGGCAATGGAGGAGAACGCAACGATAAATATACCGGCGATAGTGGATGTGCCGTCGCGGAGACCTTTTTTCATGTTCGATGCATCATGGAAAGACGACAATGCCCAATACGGTGGTGGTCTCGTGATTGAGAATGAGGATGGGAGTACAATGTTTGGTTCATATGCGAGTAACCGTGTTTTGTCTCCCCTACATGCAGAGTTCTGTACTTTGCTGTGGGCTATGAAGTCCTCACTAATTCTCGGTCACGACTCGATGGCTTTTGAATCAGATTGTCTACAACTGGTTAAGCTTATTGAGGAAGAAGAAGAATGGCCAAGTCTTATGGCTGAGTTTGATGAGTTCTTTGAGCTCCGTTCTAAGTTTTTGTTTTGCTCCATCTCTTTTGTTTCACGGTTAAAGAACATCCGCGCTGATCGCCTTGCGAAAGGTGCTCGGGCTCGTGGTTTTTGTTATTCCCATGTTAACTCTGAGGTTCCAACTTGGCTGGTGCTAGACACCACTTGGTTAGAATCATCTTAATAAAAATATGGAGTTTTTGATGTCAAAAAAAAAATTGTTTTTATTTATTTTCTCTAATTTTTTTACATTACCATATTTTATAATACTATCTAAATTTAAATTTATTATTATTATCTAATTTTTATATGTTACCAAAGAAAAAAATGAAATTGGAGTAGGCTCTAGGGAGGTCGCACTGACCGCTCGATATGTTAAGCCGGCACTGAGTAGTGAGTACAGTCTATTATAGTCATTAGCTAATTCACCCTTGTTAAAAATAGATGGTTGGACCAGTGCAATACATTAACGTAGATTTGAACTAGCATGTACATCCTATTTACAGAAAGGAGTAATACATAAATTAGGAAGTCATGTTCTGGAGACATGTATAAATACACAATTAATATGTACACCTAACTTTGTGGGAGAGAGAGAGGAATTAAATAAGGAATAAGAAAACTAGTGGTGTTTAAGCGAATAAACGCACGCAGAAGGTGTGAGCCAAAGCGTTTAGTAATTAAAGATTAATACGTAATTTCTTAAACCACATTCGGTTGGGTGGAAGTTGAGATGACTTAAGACAATTTCACTCTCCCATTTTAATTTTTCTTTTGGCTCTTCTTCACTTCCTTCCTATGCTCACATTCTTCTCCAAGACTCCAACTCACATTTCAACAATCTCTCTAATAATACATCAACGAAACATATACTATGAAATGAAAAACAGAAGGAATGAGGTCTATAAAATATCTCGTAGCATCTCTAGGCAATATTTTTCGATCTAGAGATTGGGGAAGAGGTATAGCACGTATAATGTATAACACTGTTTCATCAGACTCTTTCTGCTATGCATATGCGTCTGTACGTATGTAAATGCTAGACTAAAATTGTGCTAACAATTATTCAAAAGTCAGGCAATAGATCCTGAAGCTCGTAGGTTTTATGGCATCTCGTTATGAATGACAAGTTGGTAACGTAATAGTAAATGCTAACGGTGAATAGATTGAAAATAATCTCGAGCTTAAAAACCAGTATGGGAGCAGCTCTCTGTTAACCAATAATCATCCAATGAACCTCATATCCACTGTCACTACACAGTTGGTTTCATATTTAATTATGCAGATCATAAATGCACATAGATTCTCAGTATCAAAATTCAAAATACACGCAATAACATGGCACACTAAAGTTTTTCTAGATAAATAAAGAAGACTTATTATGGACTGAACTAAAGAGTAAAAATATTTTAGCCTTGTAAAGATCAAAATCAAAACTTTAAAAGAAAAACTAATCTTACCTATTGCCACAAAAAAGTTCTCAACTTAAGATCTAACCTTTTTTGTCAGCTTAAGATCTCATCTATTTCCATTTTTTTCACTACAATTAAAAAAAGTTAAAATAGCTATGGATTTCACTCCAATGTATTTTTCTAAATAAATGAATGATACACTTTTTCATTTATAATAAATATTTATCTTATTTTATAAATGGAAGTAAATATAACATTATTCTTCAAATAAAAAAATATAGTATTTTTACTTTATAAGAATACATTGGAATGAAATTTATCTCTATTTTCGATGTAGAAGTAGGTTGAAAATGGTATAATACCAAGATTTTGGCTGCTTTCTAAAGGATATAAGTGATCATTACTCAGATGGTTACTTCTTTTCTTTTAACTTATATATGCTGCCAGTAATTACATTTGATAGACACATAAATAAATTACCTATAAGAAAAATATTTTATATTGTTTTTGATTCATCAGTGTATTTTCATACTTGTCAGTTTTATCAAAATAAATACTCCCTCTGTTTCAATAAGATACATATTTTAGAAAAATCACACATATTAAGAAAACATCTTAAATTTTGAAAAAAATACATTGTTTTTTGTGTTGAACAATTTTCCATAAGTAGTAACCAATCAAAATTTAATAAACTCAATTAATTTTTTTTGAAATTTACTATTTATCATTATTATAGACATTGAAAATGTAAAATATTGATCTTTTTGAAACAAATGTTTTTCCTAGAATATAGATCTTTTGGAAATAGAGCGAGTAAGTTTTTACCCATTTTTCAGAAAGGCAATCTGTCAAAACTCTTTCTGTAGTTATGGTGTTTTCGAAAATTGTTTCCAGTAATTACATTTTTAATAAAGGAATACGTATTGGTATTGCACCCTGTATATGTAAACATCAACGTCTCCCCACTTGTCTCTAAGTGAAGTATCACCTTAAGCTTTTAAGCAGTAGAAAATTTATTCAGAGAGGTATTAAAATTCTTTGATTAAAAAAAGGAGGTACTAAAATTTTCAAACAAAATTCAACGGTGACGTAGACTCCACTGAAAAATTCATAGCTCGTTTCCTCATCCATTATCATGTTCTCTTATATTATATAATCCCCTTTTACAATCTACACTCCATTCTCAAGCATCTTACTCATTTCATTATTTTTTTCTTAATCCACAAAAACAAACACACAAACAGAAAAACATAATAATATGGATCTTCTCCTTCTCATATTCTCCATCCTTGTCTCTTATCTTTCCTTCAAGATCTGGAAACTCATAGACTCAAAAAAAGACAAAGATTGCTACATCTTAGACTATCAATGTCATAAACCATCCGACGATAGAATGGTGAGTACTCACTTCAGTGGAGAAATCATTCACCGAAATAAAAACCTCGGTTTGGAGGAATACAAGTTCCTTCTCAAAGCCATCGTGAGCTCAGGGATCGGTGAACAAACTTACGCTCCAAGACTCGTCTTCGAAGGCAGAGAAGAGCGTCCTACGTTGCAAGATGGGATCTCGGAGATGGAAGAGTTCTACGTAGACACCATCGGAAAACTCCTAGAGAGACAGCAAATCTCACCTAAAGAAGTCGACATCCTCGTAGTCAACGTCTCCATGCTCACTTCAATGCCGTCTTTACCTTCAAGAATCATAAACCACTACAAGATGAGGGAAGACATCAAAGTGTTCAACTTAACCGGGATGGGATGTAGCGCGAGTCTAATCTCTGTAGACATTGTCAAGAACATATTCAAAAGCTACCCAAACAAACTAGCTCTCGTTGCCACCTCCGAGTCTTTGAGCCCTAATTGGTATAGCGGAAACAACCGTTCGATGATTCTAGCTAACTGCTTGTTCCGGTCCGGTGGTGCTGCTATTCTCTTGACTAACAAACGTAGCTTGAGAAAGAAAGCAATGTTCAAGCTCAAGTGTTTGGTACGGACTCACCATGGAGCTAGAGAGGAGTCTTACAATTGCTGTATCCAGTCCGAGGACAAACAAGGTCGTGTAGGGTTTTACTTGGGGAAGAATCTGCCAAAGGCAGCCACTCGCGCTTTGGTAGACAATCTGAAGGTTATAGCACCCAAGATTCTTCCTGTAACCGAGCTCTTGAGGTTCATGTTAAAGCTTTTCATCAAGAAAATCAAGATGCGTCAAAACCCTAGCAAGGGCTCCAAGAATCTCCCACCGGGGACTCCTATAAAAGCAGGGATCAACTTCAAGACCGGGATCGAACATTTTTGCATTCATACTGGAGGAAAGGCTGTGATTGATGGGATTCAACATAGCTTGGATTTAACCGACTATGATATCGAACCGGCGAGGATGACTCTTTATAGGTTTGGGAACACCTCGGCTAGTAGTTTGTGGTATGTGTTGGCTTACATGGAGGCTAAGAAGAGACTTAAGAGAGGAGATAGGGTGTTTATGATCAGTTTTGGAGCTGGGTTTAAGTGTAATAGCTGCGTTTGGGAAGTTTTGAGAGATCTCACCACTGGAGAATCAAAAGAGAATGTGTGGAATCATTGCATTAATGATTATCCACCTAAATCGATTTTGAATCCTTTTACAAAGATGTATGGTTGGCTTCAAGATGAAGATCCTGAAACTTTCAAGATCCCTGAGACTTTCAAGATCCCTGACGAGTATATGTAAAACGTTTCCGCACAGAAACGCAAACGCAAAGACAACACAAAGGTGACGATACTCTCTTTTCTTTTCTTTTCTTTTTCTTTTTTCCCTTTAATTTACGTGTTTGAATTGGATTGGAAACGGGATATGAATGCATGTAAAAGAAACTTTGGTTACGTATTGCTTGATATAATTTTTTGTGTTATAATTTGTTAAAGAATTTCTGGGGCATGCCCTTCCAATACGATGAGTATTTTTCTAATTTGCCATCCGAATGGAATGTTGCCCTCTTTTTCTTGCGTTGAAAGTTGTATCTTTTAATATTTTTTGTATTAATGTTCATTTTGCACTTTAATTTGTACTATTGACTTTCGCATTTACTGAACTTTGTCAAGTGTCTATTCCTCTGTTTACATAATTACAAATTTTCGATTATTTGATTTGAAACTATTACACGGAAATACAGAGCCTTCATGAGTATAGTTCTGAGTCGTGATGGTCAAATGCCGAACATATCTTAGGGCTTGACTAGTTTCTCCGCTACCATCCGCAAACGCAGTTTTTGCGGATGGTAGCGCTTGTTGGCATTTTGAAACAATCACAGAAAATGCTACAAATCGTTCCGAACCTTTTAAAATCAAAAGCTGGTTTCAGCTAGCGTTTGCGGTTGCGGACGGTTGTGGAAAGAAAAAAAAATTTCTTAAAAAAAAATAAAAAAACTAAAAATATTTAATAAAAACTTTAAATTGAAATAATATAAATTGTAAAATGTATACATATTATATTTTAATTTATATTATAAAACTTTAAAACAAAAATATTTTCTATAATTTTTCAAAATTTAATATTGTGATTTTATAAATATATTTTTTATATTTATTATAATATTATGATTTTTAATACTTTTACAATTATATAAGCTGTTGTTAATTTATTATTTAATAGCTGTTGCATTTGATAGTTTACCAGTCATAAAAGTCTCACAGACGCACCAATTTCTAATCGCTGTACCAGTCGTACAAATCTCTAGAAAACTTTTAAAACCGCAACCATCCGTATCCGTAAATTCCCGCAACCGGTTACACCAGTCAGACCATTAATCTACTTTTCGTCGTTTAGATAACGTTTACATTTTCATGCGACATAAAATATATTTTTTGGAATTCTTGGAACAGTTTCTCAAATAAATTGAAAACGAGTTTGTTTGGTAGGCAAAACATTCAATGAGCATTTCATTTCACCCACCAGATCCCGGGCCCCAATTTTCTCCACATATAATGACGAACAATCGCAATTATTAATAGAGATCCCTAAATGATAGCATTAGATTAGGTAAGCTTAATAGTAAAGTTTACTCATGGCTCACGAGTCACGACAACAAAAATAAAGTGAACTAATGCCTCAATTAGGACCAATTTAGTTTAAACATCATTATCTCAGACACAGACTCTCCAAGGGTTTTTGATGCAGTAGATTTCAAACGGAGATGAAATAATTGAAAAAACTATTGTCTTTGTAAGAGCATATAGTCAAGAATAAAGAAGAATTGATAATGATCGATATTTTTTCCAATTTGAGACTACTTATATTCAAAGTCGATTTTGGATATAACCCAATAAAACATAATTATAATCTTATCTGAGGACCTGCCATGTTTATACTTTATTAAGAAACACTTGATTCTGTGAGCTGTGACTTAGTAGTTGCTTTATGGACCAAGCGTCTCTATTCTCTGTAACGAATTCAATATAGTTCCAGTTTTTTTCTAATACAAGAAGAAAACGAGAGAAACCATAACTCGCATTTAAATGGTAAAAGTAAAACAAACCCATTGTTCCCATTCCAACTAGAAATGCAGGACCTTATTCTTCGGATGAAAACCTGGAAATTTAATTAATAGAGCTTTAAATTAGTAAATTGGTAGTACTAATTTTCCATTAGGATATGTTATTACTCCATCTGTTTTATATTAAGTGTCACTTTAATATTTTTCTTATGTCATAAAAAGTGTCGTTCTATAATACCAATGTAATTTATATTTATTTTCAATTCAATATTAATTGCAAAATACATTAATATTATTAATAAATTTATTTATCTAAAATATTATTGGTTAAATATTTGATATTAATGAAAACATAAATACATTTTAATCAGTTTTTTAATATTGTATAAAAAATGTCTAAGCGACATTCAATGTTTTCTATGTGGGATAGTTATAATATCTTACTCCCTCTATTTTATATACACGATATTTTAAAAAGTTTTGATGTTACAAAACAAAAGATGTTTTTATATATTAATGTAAATTCTATATTTATTAAAAGCTATGTAACTAATGATATTTTGTAGTCTATTTTATAATAAACTAAATAATTTTTAATTGCAATTTTAGTGATATTTTTTAGATAAGAAAACAAGTTTCGTAATAGTTGTGAAATTACCTAAAATTTCATGTATTTTGATTATGAGCTAAGTTTCTAATATACTAGTACTACAACAAATGGTGGGAAATGAAATCGTGATAATATTGATTTATAGCTTTATAATAATAATAATTGAGAAAACAAAAAAGGGAAGCTAAAAGTAAAAGGGTAATAAATAGGGACAGGTAAGTGACAGTAGAAAGGAAGCGGTCCAAAATCGAAATAAAACACTGTGCTACCCATTCTTCTTTTAATTTTGCCACTCAACACAGCTGGACATTTATTAGTCCCACTCAAGTCGATAATGTATCATTATGAGTCGTGGCGACCCAACATGATTCTATTTCTCCATGGTTGAATAAATCCAACCAAAGACAATCGTGATATAACATAAACTTACTGCCTGATTTCGTAATTTCCCAATCTAATTTATCACTGAATCACCTACCTTTCTTTTTCTATATACATACGTGCTTCAACGGAGAAAAGTGGCAGTAGAAAATGAGTTTTACAGACGATCTCAAACGAGTATGGATTAAGAAAGAGAATCAGTGATACATTTTTCGTACGTACTTACATTATACAATGTGAATCCTACATGTTTGTTCCTTAACAATGATTTTAAATATATAGGGATTTTTGATACGTAATTACAATTACACAGTACTATACGTATAGTTTCTCAAATTTAGGATCTGACGAGGAATCGCTTAGTGAACATATCCGCAAGATTTTCAGCTGTTCCTACCTTCTTCACTTCATTCCTCTTCTCATCTCTCATAAAATGGTATCTTATCAATATGCTTGGTTCTCTCATGATGAATCTGATCCTTGGCTAAACAGATAGCACTCAAGCTATCACAAAACACAGTAGCCTGATCATGATGAAGACCAAGATCATTGACTAATCCTCTCAACCATATCGCCTCCTTAGCAGCTTCCGTCAATGCCATATACTCTGCCTCAGTTATAGACAGAGTCACTGTCGACTGTAAAGTCGCCTTCCAGCTCACAATAAAACCACCCAGAGTAAATACATAACTAGTCATAGATCTCCTACTGTCCACATCTATTGCATAATCCGAATCAGAATACCTAGTAACCAGTCTTGGATCCTTGTCTCCATAGACAAGACCAACATCAGATGTACCCTTAAGGTACCGGAAAATCCTCTTCACTGCCATCCAGTGCTCCTTTTGCGGCTGAACCATGAACCTACTCACAACACTGACTGCATGTGCAAGATCTGGTCTTGTACAGACCATAGCATACATCAGACTTCCTACAACGCTAGCATAAGGAACTCGTGACATATAATCGATTTCCCCTTCATATATTTCATCACTCATGGTAGGATGAAAATTTGCAGCACATGGAGTATTGATAGGCTTAGCATTAAGCATCTCGAATCTCGTCAAGACCTTCTCAATGTAGGCCTTTTGTGACAAGAACAGCTTCTTCTTCGTCCTAGCCCTGAAGATCTCCATTCCTAGAATCTTCCTCGCAGCACCCAAATCCTTCATCTCAAACTCAGAACTCAGTAGCTCTTTCAGCTTCTGAATATCACACTTCTTCTTTGCAGCTATCAGCATGTCATCTACATACAACAACAAATAGATATACGACCTATCCTCCACCTTTCTCATGTAGACACAACAATCATAAGGACTCTTGTCGTATCCCAACTTGACCATATAGTTGTCAAACCTCTTGTACCACTGTCTAGGAGACTGCTTAAGTCCATACAAGGACTTCCTCAACTTGCACACGTGGTCTTCTTTACCAGGAACCAGAAAACCTTCGGGCTGAGTCATATAGATCTCCTCCTCAAGATCTCCATGAAGAAAAGCAGTCTTCACATCAAGTTGCTCCAACTCCAGATCCTGACGTGCTACTATCGCCAATAGCACTCTGATAGAAGTGTGTCTGACCACAGGTGAGAAGATCTCATTGTAGTCCACGCCTTCTCTTTGACTGAAGCCTCTAGCAACAACTCGAGATTTATGCTTAACTCCCTCTTCTGGGGATTGACCATCTTTTATCTTATAAATCCACTTGCAAGTCACAACCTTTCTCCCAGGTGGTAGTTTGACCAGATCCTATGTGTGATTCTTTTCATGAGATTCCATCTCATCTCCCATTGAAGTAAACCACTTCTCAGATGCATAACTTAAAATAGCTTCTCTGTAAGTAGACGGTTCGTAAGTGTCTACTTCCTCTGCAACCTGTAGTGCATAACCCACCATATCATCAAACTGATATCTCTCTGGTGGCCTGACATCAACTCTCCTTGGCCTGTCTCTAGCAATACTGCTTTTTTCAGACTCAACACGTTGATTTCCATAATTAGAAGACTCTGGCTACTCGTCAGTCACCGATCACTCGATCTCTTCTTCCGACGTCGATCGACATTATTGATCCGAAATCGATCAACACTGATCATAAGTCATCGATCGATAGTGTTCGTCCGACTGCACATCCTGCAGCTCCACCTGCTTGTCAAAGTCCTCCTGCTCTGCTCCTGAAATAGACTCAGCTGAAGCTTTGAGCATAGAACTCTCATCAAACACAACATTCCTGCTCATGACCACTCGCTTCTCAGAAGGAGACCAAACTCTGTATCCCTTGACACCATCTCCATAGCCCATAAACACTCCCCTCTTTGCTCTTGGTTCCAGTTTTCCTTCATTAACATGATAGTAAACCGTGCAACCAAAGACTCTCAGAATAGAGTAATCAGCAGACCTGCCTGACCACACCTCATTGGGAATTTGACACTCGATCCCTGTATGCGGTCCCAAGTTGATTAAAAAACAAGCTGTATTAACGGCTTCAGCCCAAAACCTCTTCTCTAAACCAGCATCAGACAGCATGCACCTCGCTCTCTCCAGCAATGTGTGGTTCATTCTCTCTGCTACACCATTCTGCTGTGGTGTATACCTGATTGTATGATGCCTAGCAATTTCTGCATCCTTACAAAACTGATTGAACTCTGATGAACAGAATTCCAGACCATTATCAGTACGAAGCTTCTTAATATCCTTCTCAATTTGATTCTCCACCAGTATCTTCCACTCCTTAAAGCTATTGAAAGCTTCACTTTTGTGCTTCATGAATGTTATCCAAGTCTTCCTCGAATAGTCATCAATCATAGACACAAAATACCTGTGACCCTTCAGTGACTCCACCTTGGAGGGACCCCAACAATCTGAATGGATGTAATCCAGCGTGCCTTTTGTCTTGTGAACGACCTTAGGAAACTTCTTTCTATGTAGCTTCCCAAACACACAGTGCTCACATAACTCAAGACTCTTGGTCTTATGACCACAAAGTAGATCTTTCTTCGACAGAATCTGCATCCCACGCTCACCCATATGTCCAAGTCTCATATGCCACAACTTGTCCATATCTTCCTTGCGAACCTCTGGAGATGGAACATTTGCTGAATCTGAAACCGTAGAACCATCCAGCAAATACAAATTACCATGAATGAAGCCTCTGAGAATCACATCTGAATCCATGTAGACACTCAGAACTCTATCTCCACCTGAATACTTAAAACCTCTGCTATCCAAAAGACTAACTGAGATCAAGTTCTTGGACATAGATGGAACATGTCTAACTCCAGTCAACGTGCAGACTCTACTATCATGTGTCCTGAGCTTAATAGAAACGATTCCTGCAATATCGCAAGCAAAGTCATTCGCCATCTTGATCTTGCCATCAGTCACTGCCTCATACTCTGAGAACCATTCCCTCCTTGGAAACATATGATAAGACGCTCCCGTGTCTAGAACCCACACATCTCTAGAATGTGTTTTTCCATGAGCAAATAGAGCAATATCGTCATCGGACTTAGCTTCATTCTCGGCTACAGAAGCGGAACCAGCTTGCTTCTTCTTCTTAGAACAGTCCGATTTCCAATGCCCTTTCTCTTTGCAGTAATTGCAAATATCAGTTGGTTTAGGACCCCTTGGAAATGAATTTTTGTCTTTCGACCTTTTGCCTTTTCCAAAGTTCTTTCCACCACCTACAAACAACCCAGAAGCTTGGTCGTCTATACCAGAACCTGATGCTTTGTGTCGCAACTCCCTGCTGTGAAGTGTCGACCTGACTTCCTCCAAACTCACTGTATCCTTACTCCCTATGAATGACTGAACAAAGTTCTCATAGGAGTTTGGTAGTGATACCAACAAAATCAGCGCAGCATCCTCATCCTCCACCTTAACATCAATATTCCTCAGATCCAACATGATGGAATTTAGACTGTCAAGGTGATCCTGAAGGTGTGTACCTTTCTGCATCCTTAGAGCGAAGAGACGTTGTTTCAGAAGTAGCTTCTTAGTCAGAGACTTTGTCATGTATAAAATCTCTAACTTCAACCACAAATCAGCTGCAGTATTAACACCATAAACCTCAATGATGATCTCATCTGCCAGACACAACAAAATCGTTGAATACGCCTTTTCTTCAATAACCTCCATCTCAGCTGTAATAGGTTCAACCTTCTTCCCCGACAACGGTGCCCAAAGACCTTGTTGCTTTAGAAACGCCTTCATCTTGATTTGCCAAAGACTGAAATTGTTCATTCCAGTGAATTTGTCGATCTTCATGTTCATCCCAGACATCTTCTCACCAGATTCAACCCGAAACTCTGATACCAGTTTGTTGTTACGGATGTGAGAAGATATAGATTAACAGATAGATGAATAGAAGAGAAAGACACATAGATTTAACGTGGTTCACCCCTAGGGTTACGTCCACGGGCAAAAGAAAGTACTTTATTGATGGAGGCAAGTTTTTTCAGAGTACAATTCGTGCTACAGAATAGGGTAAAACCCTAAGAATATATATATGAAAACATTTAATGAAACTTTCCATATTTCTCGGATTGGTCTGAGTATCGGTCGATACATAGGTATGTGCGTCGATCGATACTACGGTATCGGCATCGATCGATCCATGACGCCTGGTTCGCCCGATTTATGCCAATTCAAAGATTCAAGGCATATTTCAACACTAGTCCTATATATGGAGATGAATATTGTGTTGCATAACATATGATTTTGTGATTGAGCTTTTGAGTGATTGAATAAAAGAAGGATTTCTTATTGATATTGTGATTCTATAGCATTATCTTTCTTTGTCTGAAGATAGTAGCATTACGATTATTCTCCGTTCGTGGAAAAGGAAGCCACATTAGTGTTGATCAAACGCCTTAACATGAACTTACGGTCAAGATCATGTAACCTGTACACGTATACTTGTTTGTTTTTTTGTTAGAGTTATAAGCGAAAATGTTTAATCGAACCCATTCTAATCCAATTTAGCTACGAATATAGTTCAGAATTTCAGATCTAATATGCAAACGAACGAGATAAAATTGTTTAACCGTTTTTTGTTGATTCTTGAAGACTTTCATGTAAAGTTGTTGATTCCTCTTTTTTTTTTTTTTGTAATGCTTCATATACATACATAACTATACACTTTGAAGAGTTACATCACGGTTCTGTAGATCACAACCAACCCTCACCTTAAACTAGATTTACAGATCGAGGGACGAAACAATGTAGATCTGAATTCTACAGAACCACGCGAACCAGACCTACAAGAATAAGGGCTGTCCTTGATCAGAGATCTAAAATAAGAAATAGGAAAGAGAGAAGATAAAGAAAGTGTTTAAGATTTTTTTTACTTTCATTAGCGGTTGGATCTAGAAGAACAAGAGCAAAAAATTAATGGATCGAGACAAGATGAGATCTCCTCACATGCGAGAATGAGCAGTGGCTGGCGGTGCTCCGGTGATTTCCAGTGGCTCTGGTGGTGTCTCCGCCATTAACGGCTACTCTTTCTTCAACTGGATAGGGTTTTACTAGATTTTGCTTATCTAGAAAAAATTCTAAGGGATGTCTCCTTTCAATATAAGAGGAGGTAAGAAAACCCTAAGTTTTTTCTATATGGATGAAAACATGATCGATTTTTTATTAAAGACTGGATTTGGGCATAGTATGTGACATATATAGAACATCAAAGATAAATCAATGTTAAAATAACAAGGAGTACATGCATCACCTGCACGCTTCGCAAATCTAAAGTCTGAACATAAGCAAGATAAACACCATATCTTTCTTCGACACAATGTCACAAAGTTGTATGTTTGAATTTACTGCGTTTTGTACTCTCATGACACTTCTGATCCTTCATTTAACAATACAAGCTTGACTATTCGTATATGAAAAGTCATATGACATAAATCATCGGGTGACTTGTAAGCTACGTAAGAGCATATTTAGCCATACAACCTCTATAACTAATGCTCAACATGCAATGAACGTAGCCTCCATTAAGGATAAAGTTGTGCCTGATAATAAACAAACAAAGTCTAAACAAAATCTGAAAGGCTAAACTATAAAAATAGATAGAAAAACACAATAGTCAATAAAAGGAGCATGATCTACCAATATCCCCTATATACTAAAGCAAATGTCACCTAACCTATCAAATTTTAACAAATGTCACTTGTTATATAATTTTAAGAAAAAACTAAAATCAGAAAATAAAAATAAAAAAGCAAAAAGCAAAAAACGATTTCATGTGTTAACTGATTCTATTTATTTTTGATGTAAATTAACCTGATATTTCTCAATCATGATCTTTTCACGTTCTTTAAACAGTTACTTTTTTCCTACATGAAACTTGACTCAATGATGCTTTAAATTCAAATTCATCTCACCTTCATTTTTCTAAATTATTTACAGTGGCTCCACTTAGGGGTTTTCAATCCGGATATCGATTCGGTTTCGGTTCGATTTTTTTCGGTTTTTCGGTATTACGATTACTAAAATATAACTACCATTCTAAATCCATATTTACTTCGGTTCGGTTCGGTTTATATATCATTGGTTTTTGGTTTTGTTCGGTTTTATACCAAAAACATAACTGTTTAGTTTGAGATCAGTTTATATGATTTTAGAGTCATGTTATCAACGCAGTTATTTATTAAATTCAAATAAATGAACAAAAAAGTAAAAAACGCTTCTACCATCATATAAAATAATCAAATTTAGAATTAGAATCAAAGCTCAAAAATTTGAAAGTAAAAATAAGAAAAAAAAAAACAGAAGCACGAAAGAAAAGTTTTTCCACTCTTCCATATTTATTGTTCATCAAATTCATGCTTCTTCGATTGAACACGAAAATTTGTTCGTTTATTGATAAGAAAAAAATTGTGAAGAATTTTCACTAATTAATATCCATCAAATTTATAACCTTCACTTCAATTTAGTCAATGCTAAAATAAAGCAAAAAACTAAAAAAGGAAGACTAAGAAAATAAGAAGCCACAATCGCGATGTATTGTTATTTAATTATAGTTTAAGTGTTTTAAAAATTAGAGTTTCTTTATTACTATAAAAATATGGTAATTGTTATTAACAAAAATTAACTTATATAACAAACATATTTTCATGTGTCGTTATAAAATAGATACATATTTACATGTTTCTACTTTTGATCGGTTTTGTTCGGTTTATTCGGTTTAATCGGTTATAAACCAAACCATATCCAAATCCTACGGTTTTTATAAAATCACATCCATTCGGTTTATATGGTATATGTGGGAACCGAAATTCACACCGTCAATTTTCGATAAATAAGATTGCGGAGGAAAGCCAAGTGAACCCGACTTTCCCTGAAGGTCCGGATTCTCTGCGTTGCCACACGAAATCGACAAAGTAAACAGAAGACAAAAAATAGAAATTGAATTGTTTGCCCGAAGGCGTTTTATTAGATAAGGAAAACGAGTACAAGGATTCTCCGGAAGACAAAGAGAGTTGCGATGTAAAGAAAAAGATAGAGTCGCAGGCAGCCAAACGTCCTAAGCCTTGCTCCGCTAGTCTAACTACCTAAACCCTAGTTTTTCTAAGCTAGCAGGATGCTCTAAGTCTAATTCTCGGATTTTCGGGATGCCTTTCTCCTCTGCTCTTGCTCTCCTTATATACCCACATCTAGGTCGGTTTGCCTTGGGGTGATGGGCCTCGCCTTTGGGCCCAAGCTTATCCTTTCCGGAAATGTTCCATTTTCGTCGGTCTTTGTAATTATCTCCGAGTTTTCCGCTATCTTTCGATGACTTGATGTTTATCCGATGTCTCGTGGAATCGGGTAAACCACCATAGCCTGATTGGACCAAACTCATGAGGGCTGATCCAAACAAGCTAAGGCGGGAATGAACCGGGCATGATAGGACCGAGACCGGGACGAGGGTCGCGGACCGACGCCGGGCCGACCCGCGCAATGGGTGCCGCCGGCACCAGGCCGGGGTGCCGCCGGTGCCAGGCCGGGTGCCGCCGGCGCCAGGCCAGCCCGCGTCCCGCGTGCCGCCGCCCCAGCCAGGCCGGTGCCGCCGGCGCCAGGCCGGCCTGCGTGACGGGTGCCGCCGGCGCCAGGCCGGCCTGCGACGGGTGCCGCCGCGCAGGCCGGGGTGCCGCCGGCGCCAGGCCAGCCCGCGTCCCGCGTGCCGCCGGCGCCAGGCCGGGTGCCGCCGGCGCCAGCCGGCCCGCGTGACGGGTGCCGCCGGCGCCAGGCGGGTGCCGCGCCAGGCCAGAGCGTCCCGCGTGCCGCCGGCGCCAGGCCGGGGTGCGCTGGCGCCAGGCCGGCCCGCGTGACGGGTGCCGCCGGCGCCAGGCCGGGTGCCGCCGGCGCCAGGCCAGCCCGCGTCCCGCGTGCGCCGGCGCAGGCCAACCCGCGTCCCGCCCTGACCGCCGCCAGGCCGGGGTGCCGCCGGCGCCAGCCCCGTCCCGCGTGCCGCCGGCGACAGGCCGGGGTGCCGCCGGCGCCAGGCCAGCCAGCGTCCCGCGTGCCGCCGGCGCCAGGCCGGGGTTGCCGCCGGCGCCAGGCCAGCCCGCGTCCCGCGTGCCGCCGGCGCCAGGCCGGGGTGCCGCCGGCGCCAGGCCAGCCCGCGTCCCGCGTGCCGCCGGCGCCAGGCGGGGTGCCGCCGGCGCCAGGCCAGCCCGCGTCCCGCGTGCCGCCGGCGCCAGGCCGTCTCGCCGTCCGTGGGTTTTTTCGTTGTTCGATCTTTTCCTCGTCAGTCGTTTGCGGGAATCTTTTGAGTTTCGGGAAGGTCTTTAGCCGCAGATTTCGAGATAACCGTTTTTGACCCCAACAGTTAGCCCCCCAGCCCGTAAGGTCGGAGACGATTTTGCGGGCGAGTGATCTGAATTTTTTGAAAATCGAAATCTTTGGCTAAGGATTTTTCCGCAGAGAACCTGTATCTTCTCCTCCTTTTTTCTTATAAGTAGCCAACCCTCCCTTCTCATTCTTCACATCTTTCCAAATTCTCTCTTCTCCTCTCTCAAGAAAGAAAATGTCTTCATCCCAAGTTGAAAAGAATGGTTCTGATGTTGAGATGGGCGAGGCCGGCCAAGCTCCGGCGGTTCCGGCCAGTCAAGCTCCCGCCGTTCAGGCTGTTCAAGAGACTATTCCGTCCCTGACTGATGGGTTTGATTCTTTCAAGGCTAAGCTATCCCGGCGTAGTGCTGTGAAAGGCTCGAAGCGGGCGAGGACCGAGACGCCCGATGTTTCTTCCGCGGCTCCAACTCCTTTGCCTGCTCCTTCGGTTCCAAGTTCTGAAGTCCCATCCGATGCCCTCCCGTCTACAGAGAGGGTTATTGTTCCTGAACAGACTCTTGACGTTCAGATTCATCCATCGGGTTCTTCGACTGCCCCGATCGTGATCTCCGGAAGAGATGATGCGATAGAATCTGCACCTCTTCCCCCGGCGAAGAGGGAACTTGTCTTGGGACTGCCAGCGGCTGGTGCCGCGCCACTGCCCAAGGGAAGGGCAAGAGCTGGCCCAGC
The DNA here is from genome assembly GCA_018703725.1 of Brassica juncea. Lineage (NCBI taxonomy): Eukaryota > Viridiplantae > Streptophyta > Magnoliopsida > Brassicales > Brassicaceae > Brassica > Brassica juncea. Next base: position 60,213,703 of record CM031940.1, read on the forward strand.
GTCCGGAGCGAAAAAGAAGCGGGGTGCGAAGAGCGAGGAAAGCGACCTCTCAGAGCCATTGGCGCGTCATCGTTCCAAGGTTCGATTTTGTCCGTAACTCTTGCACCGTTTTTTTTTTTTGCGATGATACTTACTCTTTCCTTTTTGCGGACAGTTTGTGTCTCTGATCGACGGAATGCTTGGCGAGTGCGGGTCGGACGTCATTCGTCTATCGAAGGAACTGGAGTCGTCGCAGGAAGCGTTGAAGCGTACTAAGGTCGCATTGCAGACTGTCGAGGATACCCATGCCGCCCAGACGTCCCAGCTTGAGGTTCGTATCAGCGATCTTGAGCGCGACCTTGGGAAGACCGCTAGCTCGTTACTCAAGGTGAAGAAAGAGAAGAGGAGTAAATCCTCGGAAGTCCGCCGTCTTCAGGAGAAGGTTCAGGCTCACGAGGAGATGAACGCCCGTAGAACCTCGGAGGTTGCTGATGCCAGTGACGACTTCTATGGTCGTCTGACGAGGATGGCCATCCTGTTTGAGTCCTTGATAGCTGTCCGTAAGAGGGACTTGGCTTTAGCGGGGATCGAGGGGAGTCTGAACGAGCTCGAGTTGCTTCGAGGTAACGAGGCCCCGTCTTTGGACTTGGAGGAAGCCAGATTATCGTCCTGTAAAGGAGAGTGGGCGGCCACCGAGGGAGATTTCGAGTCGATCCTCGCCGGTCTGCAAGCCGAATGCACCCTAGCTCCGACCTCCGAAAACTCAGAAGATCGGGAGCGCGTGGGAGAAGATTGCGAGGGTGGCGCGGACGAGGCGGGTAGTGGCGATGTGACCGAGGGAGGCGGCGGCGAGGCTGTCCCCGTCGCGAGTGAAGATGAAGATGACGCTCCTGGGAGCGCCTAGGTTTATCAATCCCTTCTGGGATTTCGTTTTTTATGTGTTTCGGCCGTTTAAGAGGCCATGATGTATTTACCGGGACTGGCCGTTGGTGGCTTCGAATCCCTGCCCCTTTTATGGGGTTTTGTTTGAATTTCCGCAGTCTCAATCTATGAAACGTTTTTGATTTATTTACGAACTTCAGTTTTTTCTTTGAAGTATGAGAAAGAGGGTGTGAGTTGTCGTCTCATTCCTAGTTCCCCGATGATCACCGTACCTATTGTCTGCATAAAGCGAGATTTTCCGCGGTTTACCGATTTACGCGAAAAACTCGTGAAACGAATAGGCTTAAGTGAAGAGACAAATTTTTGGATCTCGTATACCATACTATGTCTGTGAGATGTCAAGATCCAGCGTGGCTGGGTTTAGGGCAAGACCTAGGTTTACTCTCGGACTGAGGCTTTGCGATGACAAATCGGCTTTCGTTTTGCCTGTTTGCGATTTTAACCTGACTCGTACTGTTTAAAATCCGCGAATTGTTGTCGGCTTATATGATTTGTTTTGGCGTGAGTCGAGCTACTTCCTTTACGAAGAGCTAGACCAAAATTTTGGATTTCTTGTATAGCGCGCTATGTTTATCCTTGTCGGATGTAAGAGAGCCTACCCCTCGAAGGGCGGCTATTTGTCTGTTTAGGACGTTAGAGTTCGTTTGTTGTGATCAGCAACAACGAAATGATACCGTTTTGAGGTGCGTTTGTATGTTTTTAGAGACGAAGATTTCGTCTGCAATGTTTTGCGGAAAAGAATGTCCTTCAAGCGTTAGCGACGTCTCGCAATGCTGAAGGTCGATTTTTCCTTATGCCGCATCTCGCGTTGAAATGTTTGCGGGCTTTGGGGATGTCTTTTGCGAATGCTCGCAGCCAGAAAACTGTCGTTTCCGTTTTGGACGCGGGACCAAGGGGTCGCGTAAGTTTGACCCAGGGAGAAGCGTCCACATTCACAATGCCTCGTGAAGTGTTTGGCCATCTGGGATTTGTTTTTGGATGTGATAATCGCTTAGCGGACACTAGATCCGCTGTTGTGGCCGTCTCGGCTGATTTTGAAAAAGTCGTGAAAAAGTTTCGAAAATTTTAGAGTCTTCGAAATTTGTGGGAGTATACGAGTATACGTACCCACTCCCCCCCTTTTTAAAATTGGGGGGATAGCTGAATCCGCCGATTGGCGAGTTGCCTACGTACCCTTGTCTAGGGATCAAGCCATCTCGTAGTTCTTTTGTACCACGTTTTATCGCTTAGTGGTAGTATTTTTTGAGGTGCATCGCATTCCAAGTTCTCGGGATTTTGACGTCTTGCATGTTTGCGATTTGGTATGAGCCTGGTCGGACTACTTTTATGACTTTGTACGGTCCTTCCCAGTTTGCTCCCAGTTTTCCTGCGTTTCGTTCGGCAGTGTTTTGGAAGACTTTTCGTAAGACTAAATCGCCTTCTTTGAACCTGCGATGGCGCACGTTTGAGTTGTAGTACCTTGCGGCAGCGTGCTGGTAATTCTGGATTCGAGTGAGTGCCTGGTCGCGGCGCTCATTGATGAGGTCGAGATTGTCCAGCATCATAGCGTCGTTTAAATCCTCTCTTTCGGGGAGGAATCTTCTCCGTACTCCGGGGAATTCTACTTCCGCGGGGATCATACATTCCGTTCCGTAAACGAGGGCGAATGGAGTTTCACCCGTAGCCCGTCTCGGGGTTGTACGATGCGACCAAAGAACTCCTTCGAGCTCCTCTGCCCATCGCCCCTTCTTGGCGTCTAGGCGTTTCTTGAGTCCGTCAAGGACGGTTTTGTTGATGGTTTCTGCCTGTCCATTGCATTGCGGATATCTGGGAGTTGACTTTGTAAGTCGTATTTTCCATTTTTCGCAGAATGCTTCGAATCGAGTAGAGATAAATTGAGATCCATTATCTGTTACGATTTCGTACGGGACCCCATGTCTAGTTATGATATGTTTCCAGACGAAGTTCTCGACTTGTGTGTCCTTGATACTTGCGTAGGATTCCGCTTCTATCCATTTGGAAAAGAAATCCGTAAGGACTAGGAGGAAGCGTTTTTGTTTTGATGGGTGCATAGGTCCGACGATGTCCATGGACCATCGCATGAAAGGATAGGGGGACGAGATCGAGGAGAGGATCTCCGCGGGTTGATGGATTGTTGGAGCATGCCTTCGGCATTTTTCGCACTTCCGGGCGAACTTCTCGCAATCTTTTACCATGGTTGGCCAGTAATAACCGTGGCGTTTGATTTTAACCGCGAGAGATCTTCCGCCAGAATGATTTCCGCATGATCCTGAATGGACCTCCTTCATGATCCTCCTTGCTCTTTCCCCTTCTGCGCATGCCATGAGAGGACCAGAGAAACACCACTTATAAATTTCTCCCTCTATCGTGACATACCGTGCCGCTTGGGTTTTTACTTTACGGGCCACCCATTTTTCGGCGGGTAAGGTTCCATTCACGATATAGGCTCGGATTGGTTCTAACCAAGGGCTGTCGCAGCCATACTCGGTCGGGTTCACATCCGCTTCCGGCTGATCCTCGACTTCTTCCGCATCCTCAATCTCGTCCTGGATTAGATTGACGACCACTGGTGGTCCGATGCTCGGATGCTCGATGAATTCGACCGGGATTACTCTTTGGAGCCCTGGATCTGAGCTTGAGGCGAGGGCAGCCAAGGCGTCAGCCTGGGCGTTTTCCGAGCGAGGAATTCTGGTCAGGGCGAACTGGTCGAAATTTCGAGCCAGCTCTTGGACGAGTTTTAGATATGCGTCCATCCTTTCGTCTCTCGCCTCATATTCTCCGCTGTATTGATTGGCGACTAACTGAGAATCGCAGTAAGCATGAATATTACGGATTTTTAACCCATGGGCCAGCCGCAATCCTGCGACGAGTGCTTCGTATTCTGCCTCATTGTTTGAAGCGTGAAAAGCCAATCGGAAAGACTGTTCTAGGATTTCCCCGTTTGGAGAGGTGAGCCGTATTCCGATTCCGGATCCTTGTTTGGATGAAGATCCGTCGATGTGGAGGACCCAAGTTGAGTTTGGTTCCTCGATAGTCATGTCTCTAGTGGGTAATTCTACCAGGAAATCCGCCAGTACTTGGGACTTTGCACACGTCCTTGGGCGGTATTCGACGTCGTACTCACTCAGTTCGATTGCCTATTTTGCGAGCCTCCCGGATTGACTTGGACTATGCAGGATTATCCGTAGCGGGAACGTGGTGAGAACCACTATAGCGTGAGACTGGAAATATGGTCTTAGTTTTCTTGCCGAGGTTATGACAGCGAATGCTAATTTTTCCATTAGAGGGTATCGAGTTTCCGCATCCAGTAATGTCTTGCTTACGTAAAAGATTGGTTTTTGTTCGCCGCGTTCTTCTCGTATCAAGACGCCACTGACCGCCGTTGCGGAAACTGCAATATAGAGAAAAAGAGGTTCACCTTCCACCGGTTTTGCGAGGACTGGTGGAGTGGCTAGGTAATGTTTCAATTGCTGGAAAGCTTTTTCGCATTGCTCGGACCATTCGAACTTCTTGTTTCCCTTCAATGTCTCGTAAAATGGTAGGCACTTATCCGTGGACCGTGAGATGAAACGGTTCAACGCCGCGACTCTTCCGGTTAGCCTCTGGACTTCTCGCTTGGTTCTCGGGGAGACCATTTCTATCAGTGCGTCGATTTGTTTTGGGTTGGCCTCGGTTCCACGATACGTTACGAGGTATCCGAGGAATTCTCCTGATGCCACTGCGAATCTACATTTTGCCGGGTTGAGTTTCATGTTATGCTGGTTGAGTCGTGCAAAACATTCCTCTAGGTGGGCTATGTGATCGTGTTCGTCAAGAGATTTTTCGAGCATATCATCGATGTATACTTCCATAGTTTTGCCGAGCTGTTCGGCAAACATTTTGTTGACGAGTCGCTGATATGTTGCACCTGCGTTTTTAAGACCGAAAGGAATTACCTTATAGCAATACGTTCCGCGGTCTGTGATGAACGCAGTTTTTTCGCGGTCGTCGGGATTCATCATGATCTGATTGTAACCGGAAAAAGCGTCCATGAATGACAGAAGCTTGTTTCCCGCAGTTGCTTCGACCAGTCGGTCAATGTGTGGGAGCGGGAAGCAATCCTTTGGACAGGCTTTATTCAGATCCGTGAAATCGACACAGACCCGCCATTTGCCGTTTTTCTTTTTTACCACGACGGGGTTGGCGAGCCAGTCCGGATACCTGACTTCTGTTATCGACCCTACTTTGAGGAGTCTTTCGACTTCCTCATTGACTGCGGTGGCACGCTCAGGTCCCAACTTTCGTCTTTTTTGTTTTACGGGTTTGTGAGTTGGGTCGATATTAAGTTCGTGACATGTTACGCTAATGTCGATTCCCGGCATATCCTCCGCAGCCCACGCGAACGTACTGAGGTTCTTTTTGAGGCATGCGATGAGCTCTGCTTTCATTGGTTCGCGGAGGTTAGCTCCGATCTCGACACACCGTTCCGGGAAAGAATCGTCGAGACAGATTGAAACCACCGGTTCGCAGGTTGGTTCACGCTTCCCTTCCAGGGCCTCAGCTCTTTGGGACTGCCAGAAGGTCTCCGGTGAATTGTTAACCGTTTGCTTTTTCCGAGAAGTTTCGATTTCAGAATTTTTCCGTTTTAGTTCGGTAGCGAGGTAGATCTGCGCTGCTCCGTGACTACCATGTATTGTCTCGACCCCGAAAGGCATTGGGAACTTGAGGCATAGGTGGAATGTTGATGGGATCGCTCTCATGGAGTTTAGCCAGGGAGTTCCAACTATCGCATTGTAGGATGTTGGACTATCGATCACTAGGAATTCCGTGTTCTTGGCGACGCTCCCGGCCTTTACTAGGAGGTTAGTTGAGCCGAGGGTCATAATTTCTCCCGAGAGTCCGAATACTGGGCTGGGGTCATCCGTAAGGATGCCTAAGTCGACGCCCATCCTCTCGAGGGTGCTTTTGTAGATAATATTGGCCGAGCACCCGGTGTCGACCAATACCCTTGCTACGTCAATGTCCTGGATCGTGAGTTCTATTACGAGGAGATCGTTGTGAGGTTTGACCGTTCGGGCCGTTGCTCGATTCTCGAAAGATACGATGTTGCGGGTTGACGAAGAAGTCATACTGAACTTCGATCGATTGGTGGTTTTCGAGTTAGAGGATTTGTCCCACCCTCCTTCTAGCGCCAAACTGTGGGAACCGAAATTCACACCGTCAATTTTCGATAAATAAGATTGCGGAGGAAAGCCAAGTGAACCCGACTTTCCCTGAAGGTCCGGATTCTCTGCGTTGCCACACGAAATCGACAAAGTAAACAGAAGACAAAAAATAGAAATTGAATTGTTTGCCCGAAGGCGTTTTATTAGATAAGGAAAACGAGTACAAGGATTCTCCGGAAGACAAAGAGAGTTGCGATGTAAAGAAAAAGATAGAGTCGCAGGCAGCCAAACGTCCTAAGCCTTGCTCCGCTAGTCTAACTACCTAAACCCTAGTTTTTCTAAGCTAGCAGGATGCTCTAAGTCTAATTCTCGGATTTTCGGGATGCCTTTCTCCTCTGCTCTTGCTCTCCTTATATACCCACATCTAGGTCGGTTTGCCTTGGGGTGATGGGCCTCGCCTTTGGGCCCAAGCTTATCCTTTCCGGAAATGTTCCATTTTCGTCGGTCTTTGTAATTATCTCCGAGTTTTCCGCTATCTTTCGATGACTTGATGTTTATCCGATGTCTCGTGGAATCGGGGTAAACCACCATAGCCTGATTGGACCAAACTCATGAGGGCTGATCCAAACAAGCTAAGGCGGGAATGAACCGGGCACTGATAGGACCGAGACCGGGGACGAGGGTCGCGGACCGACGCCGGGCCGACCCGCGCAGTGGTGTCCGGCCGGCACAAGGCCGGGGTGCCCGGCGCCAGGCCGGGTCCGCCGGCCATGCCACCGCGTACCGCGTGCCGTCCGGCGCCAGGCAGCCCGCGTCCCGCGTTCCTCCGGCGCAGGCCGGGTGCCGCGGCGCAGGTCCGGCCTGCGTTACGGTGCGCCGGCGCGTAGGGCCCGCCCGCGTCCCGCGTGCCGCCGGCGCCAGGACGTCCCGCGTGACGGTTGACGCCGGCGCCAGGCGTGTGTCCGCCGGCGCCAGGCCGGCCCGCGTGACGGTGCCACCGGCGCCATGCCGGGTCCGCCGGCGCCAGGCAATCCCGCGTCCGCGTGCCGCCGGTGCGCCGGCAGGCCGGGTCCCCGGCGCTCAGCCGCGCCCACGGCCGGGTGCCTCCGCCCTCCAGCCGGGTGCCGCCGCTGCCCAGGACGCGGTTACCGTCCGCGCCATGCCGGGTTCCAGCCCGCCATCACCCGCGTCCGCGTGCCGCCGCGCCAGGCGGGTGCCGCCGGCGCCAGGCCACCCGCGTCCCGCGTGCCGCCGGCGCCAGGCCGGTGTTGTCGCCGCGCCAGCCAGCCCGCGTCCGCGTGCCGCCGGCGCCCGCTCGGGTGCCCGCCGCATGCCAGCCCGCGTCCCGCGTTCGTCCCTCGCTCATGCGTGTTCCTCCTCGCCAGGCCAGCCCTGCGCCCGCGTGCCGCCGGCGCCAGGCCGGGGCCGCGCCGGCGCCAGGCCAGCCCCGCGTCCCTGCGTGCAGCCGTCGGCCAGGCCGGGGTGCCGCCGGCGCCAGGCCAGCCCGCGTCCCGCGTGCCGCCGGCGCCAGGCCGTCTCGCCGTCCGTGGGTTTTTTCGTTGTTCGATCTTTCCCTCGTCAGTCGTTTGCGGGAAATCTTTTGAGTTTCGGGAAGGTCTTTAGCCGCAGATTTCGAGATAACCGTTTTGACCCCAACAGTATATACCAAAACCAAACCATATTGTCTATTTCAGTTCGGTTCGGTTTGGTACGGTTCAGTTTTACCATATTGAATAGCCCTAGCTCCACTGATTCTCTCTTTCTGAAAGTCAGATGAAATTTTAATTTTCACATGATAGATCGATGACTTCTGAGTTCTACGATTGCCTCAACACTTTCGAGTTTACAGTTCTATATTTTGTTAAAAGCTGCACATCAATAGTCTTTCATAATTTTTTTTTTATTGAAGAAGAAAAATAGAAAAGTGTAAATTTTCTATGGCAAAGCTTCGTGCAAAGGTTGACTAATGAAAGCTAGATTCCTGGTTAGTGAGACTCAAACATCCCGACTCTTTATGACTTAAATCAAATTTTTTTCATTTTCTTATGAATATTTTTCTCTTCTTACCTACTTAAAATTTTTTTCTTTCTTTTGTTAATCTATGTATTGGTAAATCGACGTACTTTTATACAGTAAAAAGTAAATTACTAAATTATGTTTTCAAATGGATTACATTAGTTTTCAATTTGCTGGAACATGATTATTTGTTGTGGTGGTGGTAATTAAAGTAAGGAAAGTAAGAAGTTCACCATAAAATACGTTTCAAGACAGTTCAATTTAGAAGCACTACAAGAAAAAGGAAAATGTGTAACAACAAGAAGATAAAAAATCGAAACGTGAGCAAAAAAAAAAAAAAACGAAGGTAAACAAGGACTCATGTCTACTTTTATATCAAGACCTGACTTTAGGTTGCTCTTTCTTATTTTTATTTAGTGATACGATTGTGGATTAACAATCATTTTCTAGCTTTTTCATAAACAAAAATAAATAAATAAATACAGCACGGAAAATGAGAAATATATGTATAAGAGCAAAATTACATCAATTATCTACAAAAGTAAAGTGAATATTTTAATTGTGCTTGTGCATATATATAATTTCCATCACTTTTCATACTTTAACGATTTTCGATCAAACATCAATTTAAAAAAAAGTCTACAACTACTAAATCTCAAAATATTAGTAAAAAAATAAATCTCAAAAAAAAATTATTTTCATTATAAGTTAATATATATATATATATATATATATATATACAAATAGTGGTGCCCGTTAACACGGGAGGTAATACTAGTCCAATTATATTACAACAAAAACGGCTAGGAAGTGACCCTTTCTCTAAAAGGTAAAAATGAAAAAAGAATCTGATCTTTTATTTGAATAACATAAAATGAACAGTTTAATTTGAAGAACTTTTATTAAATAATAGTAATAATTTTTTTTTATAAACTTATAAAGTATTAATTGATCTTATGGATTTCTTTCATATTATCAATAAGTTAAATAGGTCTATTTACTTCCTTTTTCCTTTAGAAAGAGATCAAAATTAGCTTGCATGAGTTTAATATTGATTGATATTTTAGATGATATAAATACTTTGCGATCTACTAAGTTAGAGTTATCATGTTTATAGAATACATTCACATATAAACGCATGCATAAACTACTCATAGTTCATATAACCAAGCTATGCAGAATGAAAAAGAAGAGAGGTTTGAAGATTGGAAAGGTAGAGAGGCAATCCCTGGAAAACATGGTGGGATCGGACCGGCATCTATTGCTTGTGGTAAAAATAACTAATCTGAAATGTTCTTCTTTATTAAGTAATCTTTATATAGTCAATATATGTATTTGGTGTGCTAAATGTAGTTGTGGAGAACTTAGTGTTCGTTGCTAATGGATTCAATTTCATTGAATACTTCATGAGCTCGATGCATTATTCACCAGCCACAGCAGCAAACATGGTCACTAACTTTATGGGAACAACGTTTTTGCTCACTCTTGTTGTTGGTTTCATTGCCGACTCTTTCCTCACTCACTTCACAACTTTCATCATCTTTTGTGGCTTGGAACTCATGGTAAATTATATACAATTGTACCTAGCATTTACATAGTGTATTTTAACATTAAAAGGAATAGTCTAATTTTAACAGGTTTACTCATTTTTGTAGGGACTGATCTTGCTGACATTCCAATCATATAACCCCAAGCTCCAGCCTGAGAGTGATGAAACACCCTCAACTCTTCAAGCAACGATTCTTTTTACGGGACTTTATGCGATGGCTTTAGGTGCTGGCGGTATCAAAGCCTCGTTGCCCACCCATGGAGGCGATCAACTTGACAGGAGAAATCCAAGACTGATCTCAAGATTCTTTAATTGGTTTTACTTCTCTATATGTTGTGGATGCATCTTGGCAGTAACTATTGTGGTGTCAATCGAGGAGAGCAAAGGTTGGTTTTGGAGCTTTACAACCTCAGTCGGAATTCTAGCCCTTGCACTCTTTATTTTCATGGCAGGGTTACCGTTTTATCGATTCAAGTCTCCTACTGGAAGTTCATTGAAAAGGATCACAAAAGTGATTGTCTCCGCTCACGAAACCGAAATAAGTCTGATTTGGATGAGGAGATGATGCAGAGTCTTATCTCTACAGACGAGGGCATTTCTCATACCAAGTTGAAGTAAGTGGTCTAACTCATATGATTATTATTTGTATAATTTTTTTTTTTTTTTGATATTTACTTGAAGCCATTTTGTTAGGTGCTTAGATAAAACAATGTTGAATAAAAACATATCAGCAACAGAAGTTGCGGAAACAAGAACATTTTTGGGTCTCCTACCAATCTTTTTTAGCACGATTGCTATGAACTGCTGCTTGGCACAACTATCGACCTTCTCGGTGCAACAAGGCATGATCATGAATAGAAAACTCTTTGGTTCCTTCGAGATCCCCGTGACTTCTCTGGCCGCTATTACTCTAATCCTCATGGTTTTATCTATACCTTTATATGACTATTTTGGCAAAAGGATCTCATCAGACATATCACCAAGCTTCAATTTAAAACGCATCGGACTTGGCCTAGCTCTTTCATCTCTTTCGATGGTGATTGCAGCGATTGTGGAAACGATGAGGAAATATGAAGCGGTTCACAACGACTTCAAAATATATGTTTTATTGCTGATGTGTCAGTATCTGATGCTAACTGTGGCTGATACGTTGGCATTTGGAGGGATGCTAGATTTCTTTTATAGAGAAGCTCCATCGAACATGAAGAGTATGAGCACGGCATTGGGCTGGTGTTCGACTGCATTTGGTTTCTTCCTTAGCACAGCTCTTGTGGAGGTCACCAATACCATCACAGGTTGGCTTGGTGGAGATGATCTCAACGAGACAAGACTTGAACTGTTTTATGTGGTCCTTTTTGTTCTTAATACTCTTAATCTTCTTAGCTATATTTTCTGGACAAAGACATATTAAGCGAAATAACGAAATAACAAAGTATCAAATATGGATGAATTATGTCAAAAATATCCATGAGATATATAGTTCTAGTATTATCTAGTATGTTGTGTTATATTGATATGTCATCATCCAGCTTCAACATGAATATAATAAATATTGGTGACAAAGATGAATTTTGAAAATATTTATTCATAAAAAACTGTGTATGACAAAAAATGCTTGGAACAAAGAGTAATATATGTATACTGGGAATCAGTTGCATATTATGGATCACATTCTTTAAAACTTTTTATTTTTAGGGTTCGCATAATAAACCGTTATACAACGGAATTGGTTTGGTGCATAAATGTGCTGTAAAACGAAAGAAAAAAAAAATTGTGCAAGGAAATGAGAAACAGTCTATAATGATGCATAAAATCACATGATAAATTCTCTGATTCCGTAGCTACACTAACTTATGTCGACTTCACCCTCATACTTGCAGTTTTTTTTTTTGTGAAACTTTTTTTAATTGATTTTCAACTCTAAACGGCAACCGGAACAGTAACCTCTGGGATGAAGAACAAACAGTAGCTAAACGAAAATAGACTAGAATTATAACTAAAAACACTACAGATTTGTTAAAAAAATGGTGGAAGGGAAAAAGTCGATGACATTGAGGAGGAAGACCGAACACCGGTGGACGTGAGCGTAAGAACAGAGCCACTGCGCCGGAAGAAGAGCCACCTTATATAAGAGAACCCAACGTCAAAAAACGAATACCCTAGCATCAATGCTCAAGGGAAACCTTGTGACACATCGGACAATGCTTGAAGGAAGAGAGCTCATGGGCTATGATGTAACGATCGGTTTCGGCATGATGATCTCCATCGTTCTGAAGCATTGCAAGTCTCTCGTACTCCGGATGGTGCGTGAAAGATAAGGTAACGGCATCGGCGGAGGTTTTCAAGGAACCGACTGCTCCATCTGTCTAGAGATCAATTTCATTTCTAGCAGAAATCAATTTCATATCTCTGGGTTATTTCTCGGGTCATTTTTCTTATAGTTGTAGAAATCCATAAGAAGAGGCTGCTGTGGACGGAGATAAACGTTTTGCAGAGAAATTGATACACTGATTTTGAAGGTAGGAGTTGAAGCGGCTGGGTCTGGTCCAGTCTGGTCTGGTCTGGTTTGTCCACTTCATTTTTATATGAGAGATATATGAGCACAAAATGAAAGTCTAAAATCGTAAAAGATAGGCTTTGAGAAATGGTGACATGTCACTCTTTTCTTCTTTACTTGTTCAGGTGGCAGCATTAGAGAAAAGATTATCTACTTTATATAGATAGATATATTAAAGTTTGGAGATTAAAAAACTTAAAGTTTGGAGATATAACTATTTATGATAGATTAATTATTGAAAATAGACAAACAAATAACCACGTCGAAGGAAAATCATGATTGGGATTATGTTGCCTCTTCCTTCTTCCTTCAGACCTTGATCCTTGTAGTGACCCTGGTTCTACTTAGGCAAATTCAGATTGGATCTTGGACCGAATTGTTCAAAAGCATTGTTGTTATCGTTATATCCGAACATGGGTCCATGATTAGAATTAATCATGTTGGGATTATAGTTGGACGCATTCCCATCGAACGTTCTTGTTTGGTCGAAAAGATCGACATTGCCACCACTACCAACGATGTTGTTGTAACTTCCACCATAATAATTTGGAGGATCACTTGCTTGCAAGTGTTGGGGCTGTTGACTTTCCAACTCCATTTTCAGATTTTCCAGAGCACTAATTAGACAAGTGTTTTGATTCAAGTCAAGTTGATTCGGAGGTTTTTCCCACCATTTTTCAGTTTCTTCTCTCTTATTTTTTATCCCATCCAACTCTTTCGTCCTCTTTTTCTCCATTTCAAGCGTTGTTAACTCCTGCAACGAATTTTATCATGTGTAACAGTAAAACCAAACTGAAATAGAAAATATAGTTTAATTTTGGTTTTACCCAAGTTCTTATAAACAGTAGTATACAGATATAGTTTGATTGTTCACTGATTAAACAAAAAAAACAAGAATCAATTGATTAATATATGGGCTTATTTGCCAAATAACCAAAAATGGAAAATTAGATTTTTAAAGAGATAGTAGAGAGACATAGTTAGTGAATTAAAGTTGTTCAAAAAGTGAGATAGTGAATTAAAGTTTTCTTTTTGTATTTAGGGATAAATTTCCTTCAAAATATAATATATCGTAATAGAACTATACAATATAAACAATAATATATATAAGATATCATATTGAAATAATTTTGATATTTTAATCTTTGATTTTATTAGTTTATTATTTTCATAAAAATAATAATTATTTTTGAATATTTTCTTCTGTTGACGAATTATTTTTTGTTAGTTTTTATTTATTTATTAATATTAAAGCATTAGTAATTTGCTAGAAAATAGTCATAAATTTTGATAATATTCTTTTTAATTAATAATTATTCAATAAGCTAGAGAAAATAATACATTTATAATTTAGAAAGATGTATATTATTGTAATGTTTTAATAAATTTCATTTCTAAACATATAAAATGAATTCACAAAATTTCATGAAAAAATAAACATAATTATGGTTTTCAATTAATAAACATATAAAGTAAAAATGAAAATATCGAAACCAAACCAAATAATATATATGTATATGTATATATATATTATTTTAATACAGTAAATAAAAAAATTCAAACTAGAAAACTAATCTGAAACAAGGAAAAAATTCAGTAGATCCCCAAAAGTAATCAATACTTTTACATATGAATATAAAGTAAACCTAGTTTAACAATGAACTTTCAAATTACTTTGACCATGGAAATTTACAATTAGAACATATCTGTGTTTTTAAACATGAGCGAGATTTTTACAAAACATACATCAGTTTTTAATCCTGGCGCAGTCTAGAAAACTATTTGCTCTTTTTTTTTGAAACTTAACTATTTGCCCATTTTAAATTTGGACAAAAATTTAATTAAAGAAAAACTAAAATTTGAATGACCGTATCTCTTGCCCATAGTGTGAGAATACATCTACTTTATATATACCGTTAAAAATGATGCTTTGGAGTATAAAATTTTTAGATTACTTCATAATCTTATAGTAGCATACAAAGAAGAAAAAAGAAATGATGTTTACCTGAGTGAGTAAGCTGTTGAGATTTTGGATTGTTGGGTTCAAACCGTCGTTGGTTAAAAGAGGATTATGGTTGTGATTTTTAAAATTATTGAATACAGATCTAACATCTGGATTGCCAAAAGAAAATACTTTTTGACCTGGTGAAAACACAATTACTCCCATTCCTACACCACATAAGGTGCAAAGTTCACTAGCTTTTTTAAAAAGACCTTGTCTTCTCTTTGAAAAAGTAACTTGAAGGTTGGCATCGTTCTCCATTTTCACAATCGGTATTTTTTGACGACCTCTTGTGTTTCTTGCCATTCTCACAAATATTTTTAACAAATAATTAAAAGATGATATATGTTTGAAATGAAAGAGTATATTATTTATAGAGAGCTTTTACCTATGGGTATTTAATTTCAAAGTCATTTTAAGTAAATATATCTTTGACTTTATATTACCATTTTAAAGAATGATTTATTTCCACTTCAAACTATTAATAGTTATCCTCATACTTCATCTGTAAGATATAATTATGATATTTTAAATGGAATATTATCTGTTACAATGCACCATGATCTGTCAAAGTATTCCCATTTATTTTCCAAGAAAATATAGAAGTAAACTTTTTTTACAATATTCCCCGAAAATATTGAAGAAAATTCTCTCAAAAATTTATCTTATCATGGAAATAAATTTTACTATAGTTGTTATCATTCTAATATGAAAATAGTAGTTTTTGTTCAATATGTAAAAATATAGTTAAAGCTTAAAACACTAGTAATTGCTTTTTAGACTAAGAGCATCTCCAATGGTTGGCTTCATTTTTATCTTCAAAAGTACACTTTCTTTAAAATGAAAAAAAAAATGACGCAACATTCACTCCAACGGTTTGCTTCATTTCTTTCTTGTAAAAAGAATATTCCAAAAATATTCTATCTCCACTTTATCATTAATTACTAATAACAACCTTATACTTTTTCGTCTTTACTTAATTTACCTAACTGTTTTGCTTTAACAATAATCCAACACAATTTTTATTTCATATAAATTAAACATTTTAATATAAGAAATTATTATGTAATGTATATAAACAAACACAAAACATCTTAATTTGTAAAAAAAACAATATGTATAATTTTTCTATAAGTGATTAACAAAAGTGTTAAGAAGTAAGAAATAACCTTATTCATCTTTGATTCTTTTAAATGGAGTTAAAAAATTCTTAACGACAAATATTCATATGCTCTTCGATATAAACATATGATTATTTAACATAATAGTCAAAATTTTGAAATTAATTGGATATTATTAACCTATATAATTTATTTAGGTAAAAGATAAGAGTAAATAAAAGTTGAAGACCAGTTTACAATTAGAAAAGTTCATCTTAAAAAAATGAAGATATGCACAGTAGATCTTCAAATTTGAAGCAATACTGTTCATGGCTTCATTTTGAAGCAATGATTGAAGTGGGGTTGAAGCAAAACCTACTTCAAAATGAAGCAAAAAGTGAAAAATGAAGTAGGGTTGGAGATGCTCTAATGCATGTTTTTTCATTAGTGTCAACTTTTGGTGTGTGGAGAAAATATTTGTTTTCATTTAATTGTTTCACATGTTATATGTTGGAGATGTTTATCTGAGTAAGCAAGTTTTTTAACCTCAAGCACTATGCTGATCTTTTTTTCCTGCCAAACGTCTTTTAGTTTTTGAATAACATTTTCTTCTTGCCTTTAAGTGAAATATGAAATTATCTAACCTAGATTTTGACTATAATTACATATTAAAAAAAAACTCATAACCCTAGAAGAAAGTAATGACCAACTATTTACTTTCGACATAGAAGTAAGCAAGTAGAACTAAGATTTACAGGTTAACACATGTACTCTTCTTCTATTAATCAATAAAAACTATGTTTGATCTCTTTTTACTGCTTTACTGCTTTATTTTATATTTTTATAGTATCACAACGAACCCAATTTCATTTTATTCGAGCAGTTTGGCGCTATAAAAAGGGGATAACCATAACTATGTAACGATGACCAAAGTGAGCATAAAAAATCCTTGGGCAGGACAGTCGACAATCACATACAATCCCATCTCAAAACCTTATAGACATGTCACTGAAATGAACTCTGCCAAAGAAAAATTAATACCCCCATGGGTGACCCCAAAATCGTCTCAGAAATCAAAACCTTGAAAGAAACAATGGAAAGATACCAAGTAGTTAGAGTAAAGCATACATAAGTTAAAGCAATTCGAAGCTGAGAATATGGTTTTCCGAAAATAAAACTCTGCCTTCAATAGTACAAGGAGGAAACACTGCAGATTTTGGACTCTGTTTTCAACATGCAACCCTTTGAACATTCCAACTGGAAGAGAGAACATGAATCAGTGAACTCTTATAGCAAACAGAGGGCCAACCAAGAATGTGTTAACCTGCCAGGAGACAACGATGACTCAGCTATGGACATTGAGATTCAAGAAACAGTTGTGGCTAAGAAATTGGCGGAAATAACCTATTTGGACGAAGTATTTTCCAAGTTTGAGGCAGTTCATGCAATAATTGAGAGGCTCTGTGGTGTACAACTATTTATAGCCATACAATTGTATACTGATAAGAGTTTATAAATCATTGTACCCTCTCATAAATGTTCAATTTATAAAAACTTATATACAACTTGATAAAAGTAGTAAGAGACAACACATTCAGATCACGCATGGTCAATATTGCAAGATATTGGAAGCCATCAAAACATAAGAGAGATATCTCAGCTTTGCTTAGCTAAGAACTTGTTTTTCCTTTTACACTCCCTACATCATGCTATTATAATCTACTTGATATTAATCTATTCTTATCATTAACTTGAGCATGTACATATCAGTATATGGCTTATGCTTCATGTCTAAGCTGTTTTTTTTTAAATCTCACTGACATGACATTCAAGACTCTTACAAAGAAAAGAGCCAAGTCAAATCGAATACAGAATGCACAGTACCAAGTATCTACTATATTAAAACAGTCTTTTTTTATCGACAGAAAAAAGGTCGTAGCTTAAGTTTTTAAATGGTCCTACTCAAATTACATTGAATATATATATATATATATATATGTATATCATAACAGTATAGTTAATATCAACTAGACGATATTAATGGAGTCTTAAAATGAATTCGTTTTCTTTATTGGGTATGAATCGCTCATCTAATTTTGATGTGTACTGGGCTTCCTGTGACAATTTAAAAACTGGTCCAAAACATTTATAATTCTTAAACTATTTCTTAAACTTATTATATGTATACTAAATTTATATATACTAATTATAAAAAATATACCCCGCGCCAAGCGCGGATTAAAAATCTAGTTGTACTATAAAGAAGAACCACATGAGTTGCTTGTTACCTTCAATCCAAAAGGAACGTATATGTACATGAACATGTGCACGATCTGTCGTTTCATAGTGAGGAAATATATAAACAACCAGTAGTACAATTAATCATCACTAAGCTTCATACTGATCATGTGATAGTAACTTAATGAAATAATCACAATTTAAGAATGTGAAACTGAGAAGTACCAGCCAACAAATACTTCCTTCAGATTCACCTTAAGGTGGGAAGCTAACATGTTCTGGTGGTAATCAATGTCCACAGAAACCTGCATACTGCTGCATTCATACAAAACCATAAAACTCAAAACGCATGATCTTAAGAACATGGCACCGTCTAATTCATAACACTTCTTCTATTGACAACAAATTCCCACAGAGGACAAAACTCATGTCTGCTCTTCAGCTAACAGACAAATCTAGAATAATAACATGGAGGAACATAAACCATATAACGAACCAAGAGAAAACAAAGCAGGTGAAATGACGATTAAGAGCAATATCTGAAGAAAAGGTCTACCCCGATGAG
The DNA here is from genome assembly GCA_018703725.1 of Brassica juncea. Lineage (NCBI taxonomy): Eukaryota > Viridiplantae > Streptophyta > Magnoliopsida > Brassicales > Brassicaceae > Brassica > Brassica juncea. The sequence goes on from CM031940.1 coordinate 60,231,795, forward strand.
AAGATTCCTCACAAACCAGTCGCAGACGTTAAACATACATAGAGGGTGAGTACTTCCCATGAGCACATTGGTAGTCGCGGAGACCTTTGATGATGTCTCCCAGTTCTCTGATCGGAGTTATTCTCGCTCGTAGTTGGTGTTCGCCGGAGTTTTTGTTGACATCGACGGAGAGATTGGGTTCAAAATTAATTTATTAAGGTTGAGGTTAGTAATGTCTTGGCCATTAATAAAGGTATTTTGATTAGTTTTTGTCGTGTATCATTATTAAGTGGTATCTATAATTTGTTGTTTTAAGCAATTTCTTATTTGTATATTCAAAACTTTTTTATTATTAAAAGTATTTTCAATAAAATTACTTATATTTTAACAGATTTATTCTATTTATACAATTTTATTTAAAATTATAAAATTTGAAATTTCTCAAAATATCCTCGACGGAAAATTTCTAACAAATTTTTGATCGGACTAGTTCATCAAAAAATTTCCTATAAATTTCCGATGAACAATTCTCGATTGGACATATTCATCAAAGAAATTTCCGAAGCAATCATCATGAATCCATCAGAGATTACTAACAATTTTTTTTAAGGAAATGGACCGAATTTCGTCGAGAATCTGTCGGGAATGGTCTTATCCAACGGATTCTTGAAGATTATGTCCACCGAAAGTCTATTGTTTACTTGTAGTGATTTCAGAACATGATTAGTGTGGTTTCACTTTCCATCACTGATTTCAAAAGTCTTCTGGTGATGTAAGAGCATAAACTATCCCACCTTTTTTTTTTTACCTTGTAGACGTATAGATCAAAAGATCCTTTCTTATAGTTTCCTTGACAATGTGATTATGTGACTATGTACCAAACTACAAGACAAGTGAAAAACAGGTAGCCACTTATACATCTAATCACACCTGATCAGTAAGTTGCTTTTTATTCACTAAATATTCAATATTTATCAATTCTTCAGAATAGTTTCAGAAACAGATGTTTGTATAGGAGAAGTTAACTCACAATTCTTAAATATGTTTCTTATTTGACCTACTGATACTATTTTTTTTAAAGTATCATTTAACTATCAACAGGTGTGGAAATTAGAAACCAGACCCAAAGTTAAGCATTTCTTATGGAGATGTCTCAATAACGCTCTCCCGGTGGCTGAAAACATGGCGCATAAGCATATTGCGAAAGATAAATCTTGCAGCAGATGTGGGGGAGAGGCGCAGAGCGTTAATCATTTACTTTTTCTGTGCCCTTATGCTAGACTAATGTGGGCAATGGCGCAGGTTCATATCCCTTCAGCTGGTGAGTGGTCGGAATCTTTTTTTGCCAATATCTTTTGGGTCTTAAATCAGAAAAAAGAGTATCCAAAAGAGGAGGTAGATGCGGGTTTTGTGCCATGGATGTTGTGGAGATTGTGGAAGAATAGGAATGAATTTGTGTTTAGAGGGAAAGACTATAATGCGCCCACAACAGTCACGAAGGTTTGGGAGGATGTGCTGGAATAGAAGAGTAGAACTGAGGTTCAAAAAGAGAAGGTTAAGGATCCCACAGTTGCAGCGCCTGAAGTTAAATGGTCTCCACCGGATTCCATGACTTTGAAATGTAATACATATGGCTCGTGGTCCAAGGAATCTAGAACGGGTGGAGCTGGATGGTTATTGCGTGATCATAGAGGGCTGTTAGTGTGGACTGGGCCGAAGAAAATGGCAGAGTTAAGATCGGTGATAGAAGCAGAAGCAGAAGCAATCAGATGGGCAGTTCAAACTTTGGCAGGCTTTGGATATAGAAGAGTTCTTATTGAAACAGACTCTCTGCAGTTGACAAGAATGCTCAATGGCGAGGAGGAAGTCTGGCGAGTGCTTGAACCCATCATACATGATATATCTTCAACTCTGTCAGCAAATGGAGAATTTGAAGTGGTGTACTATCCTCGGAGTGGTAATAAATCAGCAGATAGAATAGCGAAAGAGACTTCTACGTTTACGTCCTTTGTCCCTAAGTAATATTTTATGGTGTCTTTGTGGCTGAATTCATTTTTGTAGGTGGATAAGCCATTTGTAAGAACTTGATTTGGAATAATATTAAGTTGTTGTTGAGCAAAAAAAAAAGAATCAAAACATATTTTTATGTACATGATGGATTTACACGAATGTTTACTAACATGATGTAAAGTTCAATTGGAATCATTTAATTAATACAACAACGGCAAGAAAGTTTATAAATCACTTTTCAGCAATTACTATTATGGAAAATAAACAAAAAGGAAAAAAATCATGGTACACATCAAAAGGAAATGTGACCACATCAAAATAAAGAGCAAAGTTACACATTAGACCAAAGAGATCTTTCTCACTGTCTAGTCCTAAAGAAACCAAGACACCCAAGTACAGAAACCAAGACACCCAAGTTTACAACTCATAATAACTCCCAACTCCGTCAAACATCTTGTAAAAAGAACTCTATGCAAAAAAAAAAATACTAAAACTTTTCATTAATTTTATTGGTGAGACATATATACATAAGAAACAAGAGAGAGATGTAGTTATTCAACTAAATTTATCCAATGAGTATAACTTTACCTCCCCGCCTCCCCAAGTAAACGTGTCTTCGTATTAGCCGTTGACACATCGACATGACAAATGAATGAATTACCTGCAGAATCTCTTTTGTAAATGTTGTATTCTCTTTAAAGTTTGGTACTGTTTTGTTTCGAGTTGATGGGTGAGATTGGAAAGAGTTCAAGGGTTTTTAGTGGTATCTTTGGACTGTTCATCATCATGTTGCAACATGGAATGGGTGATGATGATGAAAGATATGATGGTCGTGGGACCATATCCATCATCATCATCCAATCTTGACTGTAGGATGACTTTTGACCCGTGGTTCGTTTTGGCATCAACATATCCCCAGGTCCACTTTTGTTTCGATAATATTCGTTCACCACTTTACTTTGTATTTCTACTCCAGTTCCCTGTATGATCAAAAATATTAATATATCCTCGTTTTTGTGCAAACAAAAAGTTATCATTATACAACATAAAATTAACAACGAGGGCAAACAAAAGAACTTGTGATCAAACATATTAACACGTTAACATTCCTCCTTACTGAATTTCTGAGTAAGCGATTTAATTAGCCAAAATATATGATAGTCTAAAGCTTCGAGTCAGTTTAAATTTATCCGGTTATAAGAAAAATTATGTATATAAAATATATTAATGTGTTAATACCAGGGTTTATGCTCAGATTTTGTTGTTTATGTCGATATAAAGCCAATTTGATCATATATAAATATTGCATCCAATATTATTTTATAAGAAGAACGTTTAACCGAAAATAAAGTATATGACTGAGTATATTACATACCTGATGAGAAAGACAAATGGGAGAAAGCTGAGAGCAGCAAGCGAAAGACATATGATCATACGGACGATGATGATGATGATGGCAAGGATTTTGATAATCAATGATGTTATTAAGTTGATGGGGTTTGATTTTTTGGAGTCGGAGCTGGAGATGATGTTGTTGTTGGTGAAGTTTCTTAGCGAGTTTCTTCCTCAGCTTCTGTCTATCTCTCGCCTTATGGTTCTGAAACCAGTAAAAAGACGTTTTTGCCTTCGATACGTCCATAGAAAGCTAAGTGGGCTGTGATCTGCTGTATCTGCAAGAATCTGGTGTGTAATGGTGAATTTATGCATATAAGATGTGCGGCACACATCTTGAACCTTATTGTTCAAGATGGCCTGTCAGTTATTGATGACGCTCTAGAGAAGATTAGGGAAACTGTGAAGTTTGTGAAAAGTTCAGAGTCTAGGGAAAAGATGTTTGAAGCTTGTGTGGAAACCGTGGAATTCAGAATCAGAATAAGGCTGGTCTTCTCTTAGATGTGGCAACGGGGTGGAACTCGACATTCATGATGTTGTCTAGAGCTATAGAGTTTAAGGATGCATTGCGCAATCTCTCAGAAGTTGAGCAAAGCTACAAGTGTTTTCCTTCCGAGTTGGAATGGTCAAGAGGTGCGCTCATCAAGGAGTTCTTGTCTCCCTTTGCTGAGATGACCAAACTGGTTTCAGGCTCCTTATACCCGACAGCAAACCTTTATTTTATGCAAGTGTGGAAGATTGAGAGTTGGCTGAGACATCATGCGACTTCCGAAGATGATACCATATCTGAGATGGTGAAGATCATGAGGCAAAAGTTCGACAAGTACTGGGATGACTACAGTGATATACTGGCCATTGCTGCGGTCTTGGATCCGAGACTGAAGTTCAAGTGCTTAGAATACTGCTATACCACTTTGAACCCATCAACAAGCAGAGCTAAAATGGATCACATCCGTAAGAAGCTCGAAAAGTTGTTTGGTGTGTATAAGAAGAGTACGAGGACCACTGATGCAACCACTTCAGAAACCACAGTTGAGAATAGTCTACCGAGTGGATATGATGTAAGTATTCAATGAATTAGTCACTGGTTTCCTTTCATTACTTGGAAATTTAGAATGTTCATTAAACGTTTAATGTTCATACACTGCAGGGGTTTTATGCATTCATTACTCAGAATGCAGGCAAAGGCAGATCAGCTTTAGATGTGTACTTGGCTGAACCGCCCATGGATTACTCTTCCTCTCCGAAACTAGACGTCTTAAAATATTGGAAAAATAACAAAGCTCGGTTTAAGGAGTTGGCTAGTATGGCATATGATGTACTTTGTATTCCCATCACAACTATTTCTTCAGAGTCCTCTTTTAGTGCTGGTAGCCGGGTCCTTACCAAGTGCAGAAGCCGACTACTACCATCCAATGTACAAGATCTCATATGTACAAGAAACTGGATCTGTGGGTTCAAACCAATGAGTAAGTCTCCTCCTTTTTATACTCGTTTACTTTCTGTTGAGCATATGGTGATTGCTTATCAAATGCTATGGTGATTTGTGTTATCAAATGCTAGCGTCTTAGTTCTTGTATTCAATGAATTAGTCACTGGTTTGCTTTCATTAGTTCTTGACTTCTTGTATATAAGCGTCTTGGTTCTTGGCAGTATTTAACTTCTTGTTGATATGTAAGGTGATTCCGAAGATGAAAAGGAAGAAAATGAAGGTGATGGTGAATGTGTTAGAGAAGAAGAACAACTAGAAGAACAACAAGAAGAAGGTGGAAGAAAGAACAAGAAGAAGGTGGTGAACAATTAAGGTGGTGAACTTGTATGGATTTTATCTTTTGTGAACTTGTGTGTGTTGTTAAAACAAGAACTTGTATGAATTTTATCTTTTGTGAACTTGTGTGTGTTGTTAAAACAAGAACTTGTATGGATTTTACTCTTTAAAACTAAAAATTGTGTTTTTTACATTAAATGGACGTATAGGCCCATGGACCGCCCAAAAAATCTAGTAAATCATGGTCTTATTTGGTTATGGTCTCATTTGGACATGGTTTTATTTGGGCTTCGACCAAATATGTCCAGCAAAAAAATGAAGCCCATTTGGACACACCCAAACCCGCCCGGCCCGCCCAATTGACATCTCTATCTGCACAGCATTAGGAGTCCGTATACCGCTTTGGTACATCTCTTCCAAGATCATCAGTTGTTCCGGCGTCGGGCACCACCTCGTTGAAGCCACCGGACTCATTCTCCGTTAAACAGTATATTGATGTTTCATGTATATTATGTAATTGTTATGATATCTCCAAATATTGATGCTTTGTGTTTGTATGAGGTTATTTATACCCGAAATGAGACAATACGGTTCGAGAGAAAATGGGAATTTTTATTTAATTTTAAGTGTATTGAAAAGGGACAAATGAGAGACAACGGTTAGACAAAAAAAATAAACATAAAGAAAGAACATTGTACTGTATAATGTTTTAATGTTATAAGATCATCTTTATCCTAGAGACCCATTAAGAGTCTCTTATTTAATTTTTAATAGTATTTAAGGAAGAAAATTGGTTAAGGGACCCACTTAAGAACTTTCAATTTTTATAGCCTCCATTACAAGTCTCTTATTTTAGGGTTCTTAAATAAAAAAAAATTATAATGTTAAAATGTTAAAACAATTCCTAATTTAGAAAACATACATCTTAACACAAAATCAAAATACCACTATTAATGTGGTATTAACAATGGAGATCCTATCACGAGATAAACTTGCATCAGTTGTTCTCACTTAAGAAACTTTTTCCTTTCAATCAAAGACAAAACATTCTCGTCACAAAAAACTACCCTAAACTATATTTATAAGAATGTTGACATAAGTTAGCAACAATTACCAATTATATGGAGTCCCGTTCCAGAAGTTAAACTCCTTGTGATGCTGCCTACGACTTATACAAACAAGCTTCTTTAAAATCCCTGCAGCCCTGAAGTTAATCAAGGATTCAAAAAAAAAAGTGAGTGAGTCTTGAGTGAATACCAAAATAGAATATATAGGTCATAGTAACTTAACACTCATATTGAGTCAAGCATCAGTCAAGCTTGAAAGGGTTAGACGCGAGCCTCTACGTTTCGAGGTTCTGATAGTTCGCTGGCGTCTCCGGTTATGTGATTCCCAGAAAACGGTCAGACGGCGGCGGGGAAGGGTCAGAAGACGGCGGCGGTTGATAAACCATCCAGGGCTTCGTATTAGCGTAGGAGATATATGTAAATAATAGCTACGAGATACGTTCTCACCATATTAGGAAATAGCAACTCTGTATATATATTGTCGTATGTCAATCAATAATAACCAAGCAATTCCATAACATTTCATGGTATCAGAGCATCACAAAATCCTTTGACCTAAATCTTTGTATCACGCCGCCGTCGCTTCGTAAGAGCCACCGCCGCGTCGTTTGAATCTTTACCTCTACCGAAGCTTCACGATGTCATGACCAGTTGGAGCAGTCACAGTAGCTGCACCAAATCCTCTCTATCGACTTCATCCTTCTGACAATCCCGGAGCTTTGATCTCCTCTGTCATATTGAAGGAAGACAACTACCCGGAATGGGCTATTGAACTAAGGAATTCTCTGCAGGCAAAGCAAAAGCTCGGCTTCATTGACGGTACTCTCACCAAACCCGCTGCCGAACCCGATCTCAGTATGTGGCTTGCTGCTAACTCTATGATCATTGGATGGATTCGCACCGCCATTGATCCAAAGATACGCTCCACAGTTTCGTATGAATCCGAAGCCTCAAAACTTTGGGAAAATCTACGAGTCCGTTTTTCAGTTGGGAATGGAGTTCGCAAGCAAGTCTTGAAGGATGAGATTGCTTCCTGCAAACAAGATGGCCGGCCAGTGCTTGAGTACTATGGCAGGCTGACAAAATTGTGGGAAGAACTGCAAAACTACAATACATGTAAGGTGTGTACTTGCGAAGCTGCAGCAGACGCCATGAAGGAACGTGAGGACGATCGAGTGCACAAGTTTCTGTTTGGGCTTGATCTTCCTCGTTTCAGCAGTATCCGATCGACTATCACTGGTGAAGATCCGCTTCCTCCACTCAACCAAGTATATTCTCGGGTGATTAGAGAGGAACAAAACCAGAACATTTCCCAGATCAGAGACACTGCAAAAACAGAGAGGATCGGCTTCTCCGTTAAAACTGATGGGCCGTTGCAGGTTGCTGCTGCTTCCACCCAACGTTATCATGATCGATCAGCTCTCTCATGTATCCACTGCCGTCGTCAGGGTCACGAGGTGAATGAATGTTTCCAGCTTCATGGGTATCCTGAATGGTTTTACGAACAGAATCGTGTAACTCGCCCCACAACCACCGATGTCAAACCAGTTCAACGAGGTGGTCGTCCAGCACGTGGAACAGCTCGTGGACGCGGACGAGCTAACAATGCTCGTGCAGGATCTTCCTCCGATAGTGGAAGTGACCAGATCACGCATCTGATCAGTCTTCTTCAAGCTCAACGTCCAAATACCTCGTCTGAAAAGTTATCGGGTAAAACTAAGCTTACTGATGTGATTATTGACACAGGTGCCTCTCATCACATGACAGGAGATCTCTCCTTGATGATGAATGTTGTAGACATCGTGGCTTCACCTGTGAAATTTCCTAACGGGAATGCATCAAGAGCCACCAAACGTGGTGTCTTGTCTCTATGTCCCGATTATACACTTGATGATGTGTTGTTTGTCCCTGATTTTGACTGCACTTTGATTTCTGTGGCAAAGTTGTTAAAACAAACAGGCTGCATTGCGATATTTACAGATTCTTTGTGTCTGTTGCAGGACCGTTTTATGAGGACTTTGATTGGAGCGGGTGAGGAGCGTGAGGGAGTGTACTATTTTACTGGAGTTTCGGCTGCTCGTGTTCACAAAGCTTCTAAGGATGTTGGGTCTTCTGGAGTCTTGTGGCATCGTAGATTAGGACACCCCTCTGCTAGTGTTTTATTTTCTTTACCAGAATGTGATCGAACCTCTAGTGCTTTCGAGGAGATCAAGAATTGTGATATTTGTTTTCGTGCTAAACAAACACGAGAAACTTTTAAAGATAGCATCAATAAAGCCTCAGATTGTTTTTCACTCGTTCATGCTGATGTTTGGGAGCCCTATCATACTCCTTCAACATGTGGAGCAGTGTACTTTCTTACTCTTGTCGATGATTACTCGAGAACAGTTTGGAATCACCTTATGACTACTAAAACCGAAGTTGCAAATCTGATCCGCAATTTCTGTGCTATGTCTGAACGACAATTTGGCAAACCAGTTAAGGCGTTTAGAAGTGACAACGGTACTGAGTTTATGTGCCTCACGTCATTCTTTCAAGAATACAGCATCCTACATCAGACTTCGTGCGTTGACACTCCTCAACAGAATGGTCGCGTTGAGAGAAAACATCGACATATTCTAAATGTTGCCCGAGCTTGTCTATTTCAAAGCCATCTCCCTGTTCGCTTCTGGGGAGAAAGTATCCTAGCTGCCACACACTTGATAAACAGGATGCCTTCATCAATCTTAAAAGGCAAGACTCCTTATGAACTGCTGTTTGACACTCGCCCATCGTATGATATGATTCGTACTTTTGGCTGCCTGTGTTACGCTCATCTACGCTCGCGTGATAAAGATAAGTTCGGCACTCGTAGCAGGAAATGTGTGTTTGTGGGTTATCCGTATGGTAAAAAGGGGTGGCGACTCTATGATATCGAAACCGAAAAATTCTTCACTAGCAGGGATGTGCACTTTCAAGAGGATGTGTTTCCATTCAAGAACTTCACTAAGACTGTCTCTCCACCTCCATCACAAATAGTTGAGGCCATAGACACGGACTGGATTCCACCAGCAACTACACCAATCTCTTTAGTCGAAGTTTCTCCTGATACACATCCCACTGATACTTTGCCGATGGAACCATCTATCTCAGAAGATGAAACACCTGCTTCACCGATTATGCCTGAAACTGCAGAGTCTTCTACTCCTAATGCCGTATCACCTCCACCAGAATTGTTGGGTCGGGGTCATCGTTCCAAGAAACCGTCAGTTCTTTTGAAAGACTATGTCACTCATCATGTACACTCCCCTCTCACTTACGCTTTCTCATCTGGTCTCTCTGATTCAATCTCCTCGTCTATGGTCTCTGGTAAAATTCTTAACCCTATAAAACAATGCTTATCTGACTCTGGTTTTTCAGCAAATCATATTGCGTTCATGGCTGCGGTTCTCGATAGTACGGAACCGAAATATTTCAGAGATGCAGCTCGCATAACAGAGTGGTGCGTGGCAATGCAGAAAGAGATTGAGGCATTGGAGGCTAATAACATTTGGGATATCACTGATTTACCTCTTGGCAAGAAGGCTATTAATTGCAAATGGGTGTATAAATTAAAGTTCAACGCTGACGGGACTATTGAGCGTTACAAAGCTCGCTTGGTGATTTGTGGGAACATACAAAAAGAGGGAATAGATTATACTGAAACATTCGCTCCTATTGCTAAGATCACCACAGTTCGGTATCTTCTTAGTGTGGCTGCTGCAAAAGAATGGGAGGTTCACCAAATGGACGTCATAATGCCTTTCTACACGGTGATTTGGAAGAGGAAGTATATATGACACTTCCACCGGGTTTCAAAACGTCGGATCCTACTAAAGTATGTCGTTTGAGGAAATCATTATATGGACTCAAACAAGCTCCTCGTTGCTGGTTTCCATAAGATTTCACTTCGCGTTGAGTCCCAAGGATGACGATCGTGAGGAGAGAAACAAAGTGATTTTGTTCTTCGACAAAGTAATTTTTCCCCGCACAAGAGACGTATCTTAATTAGAAGACACAAGAAACGTCTCTTATGATAATTGCCTTTTTCATTTTTTTTTTAATTTCTAATTAAACTAAAAACCCCCCATAAGATCCCCGAATAAAGATGGTCTAATGCATTTTACATTGATACTGCCCCATTCCATATGCTCTAAATAAAAACTTACATACTCTGCAAATTTGAATATAGTATATGTATACATGGATATTTCTTTTTCGATAACTATAGTTTTCACTTTCAGTTTTTTTTTGTAGGTAGTTTTCACCTTCGTATACAGTCATATGTTAATGATGTAGGAAATAATAATACTTATTAATACGACGGCCACATTTACCTTATATAATCGAGTGTCCCATAACTGTGAACTATCTTTACAATTGTTTCAAAAAAAATTAAACATTGTTTTCTGATGAGGACGCCTACATAAAATTTAAGGAAAAATCTCATAAAAACCTTTTAAAAGTAGATTTCACTAACACTTTAAACCTT